>KI422485.1:38051-110889 GCA_000473375.1 Anopheles culicifacies
CGGGCGACCTATTTTCCCACTTTCCGTACTAACTTCGCACGCGTTTATGGCCTCGCGCTAAAGTAATGTCGAATCTTCTTGCAAGCGTTTCACTCTGATCGTTTACCGTTGACCTTCGGGAAATTCGGCCAGCTGCTCTCTATCTCCACTCAAAAACCCAGCAGCAGCCCCAGATTGGGACGCTATCAATTGAGAATGCTCCCGCCGGTCCCAGTATCGGCCAGAGTATGGCGCGACGACGTGTGAATGAATCGTGTTTGTAGCGTGGCCGCTTAAAACAGGCACGCAAGCAAGCTGCAAACACCCTTGATGTCGCAATGGAATGTTGGCGAAAATATATATGTATATTTTTTTTTTTCTTGCGCCATTTTCCTACAACCAAGTTTGGCGTGTGATAATCAGCCAGCGGGAGGAGAAAAATAGCGCACTTTTATTTGCTCTGTTTTTGATTTTTTGCTTGCCACAGATACGAAGCAGTGCGATGGTGCTGCACTACTGAGAGGGCGGCTGCAGCAACCACAACTGTGACCGCTTTCTTGACGATCTACGCTCAAGAGGGGTGGGCAATGGATCGATCGAAAGAGGGATGCATGTCTCAAAGCGGAAGGGATGTTTGGTGTTATATATAAACTTTTTGTTTTCTTCTTCCCTTCATTTGCTATCGGTTCGCTCCCGTTGACGCTACGCTTGCCGTTTATGTAGGTGATCTAGATTCGTTAATAGAAGTGATAAAACAAAACCGTCTTTTGGTCGTTGGATCGTTCGCTCGGGTTGAGAGGAGATTGTTTGCTAGTAACGCTCTTGCTGCCTCGCTCTCCGCACGCACCGTGCTGAGACGTTTCGTATGATCCATGGATGCATTATTTGGGACGGACGGTGACGGAGGCTGGCGGATTCTTTCCATAGGCGCGATATATGCTACCGCCCGGTGATGGCCACACTTCCCTCTAGGGGGTGCGTTAACGGATTGATTAAAGCAAGCGCAAACAACAAGGAAAAAAAAAACAGAATAAAGAGTTTAAATTTAAGGTCAACATGGCTGCACGGGGGCTGGCGTGCGTCTTTTCGGGTGCGACCTCTAATGAACGATAATGAAGAAATGATGTCGCGCGTTAAGTGAAATTCGTTTGCTGGTCGGAGCGAGAAAAGATGTTTTTGGGGTGTTCTATTATCACATTAAGCCATCAACTCGACGGTGCAAGCGTAACCACAGTCCACATTTAGTAACGTTACAGCTTCTGGCGTTCCATGGTTAGTGGTCCACGATGTTAGGTAATTGTATTTCGTTTGGTGATGTGATGAAGAGAGATTGAAATTGTATTTCACTCTGATCTCGAAAGATGGCAGATGGCAGAGGTACATCTAGGACTAACATAGTTATTTTGTTTCCTAAAAAAAATTGCAGAAATATCATTCGTAATATGGCTGACGTCGTAAAAATAAGACCTTACATACATATATATGAATGAATGTTTGTCTGTTCGACCGGCTAATGCTCGAGAACGGTTGGATCAAGGTTTACAAAAAAATGAAAATTTGAAAAATTCCCAACAATACGCCAGAATATTGAAAATTGTTGAAATTGAGCATGTTGTTACAACTTCATGAAGAGGTCGCAGTAATATATCAAGAAGCAATTCCAACGTCCTATAGAAGAGGAAAGTTACGAGATCTGCTCTAACTTTCTGACACTCTGTCAAAGTCTGTGGGATCTGCTAGCACCAATTAAAAGCGTATTAACTTTCATAAATATTAAATTGTACCAACCCATGAATGCGAATACTTTAGTTCAGAATTCTTTGCAACAAGATTCAAACAATAGTACCACCTCATTTGTTGTCAAGAGTTAATCATCTGTCGATCCTTCTTTTTCCTTCCCTTACACATCGAGTGTAACTTTCAAATCGTGACCTCAGAGCGGTCCGTGATCGTCGCCGATTAGCCGATCACTGTAACTTGGCGTTTTATTTAGATGATCGCCGTATTCAACGTACAAAGCCGCTTTTCTTTCACCCTTGCTCGGCGCTGTGGCACAGAGTGTGCGAGAGAAAGGTGTGCCGGCCGTTCCGTTTCATTTACTTGAGAGCATGAGGCTGCGTTCTGGTTTACTTTTCCCGTATGCCACTCTCCTTTGCGAACGTGTGGAGACAGGCGAATGGTTTCACGCGCAACGGCTAGACGACTGATCAAGCGAATGTGGTGCTATTGGTGTTGGTAGGTGCTTGAAAACGGTTGTCAAACTTCTAAGAGTTTAGTTAGATCTTGCTGTAGTTCTCGCTTTTTCGATTTTAAATCGTAGAGTTGGAGATATTCTTGATTTCTTTTCAAGCTTAACTAGCTGATATGGATGAATGTAAGAATATTTGTTGGATCTAGATCAAAGTGAACCTGACTATAGAGACAGCCTTCTCAACTACCATATCCTCATTGGCGAAAAATTATGAATCCAGATATGGCTTGGAATTCTGCACTCCAGCTCAATAATCTTGCAAGTCATATGATGCTCATTCTTTAGTGGGACTTTTACTTAAATCCCACAACAGTGTGGAAAATATTGGAATAGAAGCAAAACAGCACACGATTTGAAAAAGGAGGTCCTACCCGACACTATCCTGGTTGCACTGTACTGATTTATACACAAGATGTAAAATGATGCTGCCTATCTAAAGCAATCGAGCGGGTTATTCCCACGACGTTTTGGAAAGGGGCGATCGCGTTCCATATCGCGTGGTGCGTGACACACTTACACGGACGCTTACGTTAGCTTTTATTTGTTTGTTGCATTAACGGAGCGGCTTCTTGCATGTGGTGTTTTCTATGCGATTTCTTCAAGCTATATGCATTAATCAGCCCGTTGTGGAATTGGTAGCAATAGAAAGATGCACAATTTATAACCACAAACCGAGCGATGATTCGTAACCGACGCATTCGATGAAGAAGAAAATGTACATTGTTTGTGTTTTATCGCCTTTCGCCAGGGTCGGGTTGATGACTTCATGGTGTCACATCATGCCCTTATGATTCAGTTCATCAATAAATAAACCAGTTTATAAATAATATCACAACGAAATTGTATGACGCGTTGGGTTATGACCTCATTACTCTCGTGAGCAAATAATATGATCTTGATCAGGATCGTTTAAATAGTTCTGGCGTTTAGACGAATAACCGCTTCATTCTACAGAGATTTGAAGTTGTGGATATTGTGAGCATCGGAGCAGTTCGTAATGCGATTTTCGGGGGAGTACGATGATGAATCTGCCTTTGAAGATAATAAAAAATCTGTACTAAAATCTAACCTTCTGACCAAAAACTCAAGTCAAGTCTTCCGTCCAAGATGTGATCAAAAAGCTAGGATCTTTTGAGCAAGATTGTTAAAAGAATCCAGTTTAACGATTGACAACACAGTAGGGCGAGCCTGGACACTTGACTAACTCAGAAAAGGCGTAATCATATTGGTATTATCAAATTGAGTTTAGATTTACTTGGACACCTTATATAAGAGTGTAAAAAAGTACCTCTTTCGTCGATCATCGTAGAGATGCCCATTGGGAACGCTCTAGTTAATTTCGCGTTGGCATCGATTTGTTGCGTGCCGGTTTCATTCACAGAGAAGGTCACGACATCATGTCCCATCGTACTAGGAAAAGCAGAACGGTTAACGGAAACGGAAAGACATTGAGGTTTGATTCCTCCTACCACGATTTTCTTTGTAAGTCACTGTGGTCTAGCTACTATCACTGTTGGAACTCATGACAGTTTTTAAGCATTGAAGCAAAGGGTGGGCAAAACAAAAAGTTAAACAACAATGTTACCCATAATGATGTAACACCGCCAGTGAAGCAAATGAGCTCGTTTCGTTTATCTGCTCGATTGGAAATCTTGGAAAAAGTTTCGCAACGAAACATAACCTACCTTTCGAGTGCTTAACCGGGATCGGCACAAAGGTGATCGAAAAAAAAGGAAAAAATAAAGTGAGCTGGACAAGAGTGAAAGCGCCCTGTTTCTGATTACCATGATATGGTGCCCGTTCGCCGGGTGGGAAGAAACAGATCCGGGCCTGGTGTAGCAGGGTGGGGTACTTAGTTTTTCGTTTTTAGAAAGTTTTTCCACTACCAGTCATGAATGGCCTCTTACCCTTCCATCTGCATTGCGTTTTTTTGGTCGCATTAAGCGGCTTGGGCGTTAGTTTTTCCTGTTTCGTGCAAATGCGTTTCTGTTGGACGTTGACATAATGGAAAACTTCAGAAAGGCAGCTACTACAATCGCCTAGCAGAGTAAGAAGTGCACGGTGTGCTCGGCAGCATGTTTACATCACTTAGACTTGTCTTGTACAGATCTTGGTGGCGCTAGCGGACTCACTGATTTATTATGTTTTGATGTTAAATTTAGAAACTTGCTCCCAGTACTTGATTTCGGTGTGCACACAATGTCCTTTAGCAGCAATGAATTACTTCCTACATACAGTGTGTTTTAGTGCTTCATGATGGGCACAAATCCCTGATTTCATCACCATATTTGACCGACACTTACACACCCGTCTTGTTGCATTCATCAGGAAGCGGAGGTGATTCGTTTGTAGTGAATTTGTATGTCGTATCTTCGCATTACAATCATTTGTACAAGTCCTTAATTTTCCATGTCCTCAAGAAAACGGAAGCAATCGGGCGAATCGTTACTTTGGACGAATTGGGAAGGTTTCATTTTCCAATCTGCTTAACATGTGTCGTTGACTGCACGCAGAGTCCGTTGCCTTTTGGGGAAAGGTGATACGCTACACCCGTCAGCGAAAGGCCTTTCACGAAACTGCAACCAGCCGACGGCTGCTTCGGCAACCTCATCTGCTGGAAAAGATTTGCGTTCGTCAGATAACGACCCGCGGATGTCGCTACACCCACCTCTATCACCCCTGCTAGTGATCCATTTGTTTTGAACACCTTCCAACGACGATGGACGGGAAATTTTGATCCACCCTATTTGCTGGAACGTGCAGTAAATCGTCCGCTTACTTTCTCCAGCCACGAGCACTGCTGAGCGTAATAGTGAGGTTCCCCCGCAAAGGGCCACTCCAGCAGGGCGGAAAAGGGCTCAATAAATTTAGCACGATTTAAGTCGTTGTTTTTTCCCTCCCGCTTTCCAACACCCTAGCGTATCCCTGAATACCCCGAGTACCTTGGGCTGATGGGAAAGTCGCCATCGTCAGTTCTTGCGGGTAGGCGGATGGATACGAATCGTGACCCAGTATCATCCAGCGCAGCGTGCAAAAGCGTGCACATGGCATTTGTTTTGGTGCCACGAACAGTGGCCTAACATTTGGCATAAGAAACGGGCCATGGACATTGTTCTGGCATTTGTCCGTAGCAACGAAACGGTGGATGTTTTGAGCTGTGCAGCAAATCAAACACAACCGTCGCAGCTTTCGACATGAATATTGGAAGAAACATAGCTAGTGTGACCTCCGGCAATGTTCGACGACATTCTGGACAAGTACAACTTTGCTGGAAGTTGGATTTTCTTTCCTGGGTTTCAGGGTCGCGGAACAACACATTTCTACATGCACATCCGTATCGATGTTTTGAACCTGGAGTCGTGACCTTTAGAGTGGCTTTCAGTAATTCTTACTTGTTAAAGTAACCTGTACAAATCTCATGCAGGAAGCGACTTGAATGCTACAAGAAACGTGATAAATCAAACTCCAAGATCACTTTAACTGAAGTGTCGCCATTTGGTCTGGACGATAGTGATGGGCGGAAACAGTAAGGGAGGCTCCAATCGTTTATTCCAGATGGAAATTGCATGACGCACTTTACATACAACACTCCCGTCAATAATCGTCTGTTGACCATCGGCACTATCTTATCAACAAAAGCAGCGTTTCGCATTTCACATGCTCCGGGTGGTTGTTTCTTCACTGCTATCAATCTTTATCGGTAACGCAAACATACAATACCCCAAAAATTGTGTGCATCATTTCACCTTCACGAAACAAACCCCGATAAAAAAGGACTGACGGAATGTTGGCACGCGGCTATCACGATGCCCGTAGTCCGCTTGTTGTAGCAACCTTGGGCAGAGAACCGGGAATCGCTGCGTACGTACACGCTGCGATGGAGTTGGGCACGTAATTTGATAAACGTTATCGAATCACCTTATTGCGCACGATGCGTTACATGGTGATGGTGTGGGTCACCCCACATCACGGTGAGAACCTGCCGCCGGACGGAAGCTCAACGGGAAGCAATGTTTTAACGCTGGTTCCGACAGTGTTTGCGGTTTTTTTGCACCCTTCCGAATGAGGATGTGTGATGTGCAAATAACCGTGAGGCCTCTGCAGTGTCGTTAGTATTGTCATGGTATCTGGCTCGATTTGGGGGGTTTTAAGGCAAAAAAAAAGATACCGGGATTGGTTTGGTAAATTTGCAAATCAGTGTCTACGAGTGTTATAGCAATCGTTTGTACGTTGAAGTGTATTTCAGTAAAATCTCGAAGCTGCTCTAGTTTGGTTCCTTTAAGAATTTTTAAATTCAAGTTGTTGGATCATAAATTTAACTCATTTAAAAAAACTCAAGTAATGCATCCACGCGGTTGATCGAAATTTCCATCCCCATTACGAACGAGGGAGTACGTGTAATTTAGCCAAGTTGTTTGCATCGGGGAACGGAAATAAAATGGTAATTAACGCCACTTAGTTGCCGCCGTAGCGAGAAAGAGAGTCTGATTTTGTTGCTTCGTTGCTAACGTTTGAAATACCAATCGGGATCTTCGTTCACGTTGATGACGATGCAATGAGGTGCATCATGATGCAGTGGTTCTTATGCACCTTGCAGTAGAGGAGACGGTATACAGTAAAGGGAGTGACGGTGCGCATGTTTACCTTGCGCCAATGAGCTGTTGCATCTGTTTGTTGATCTGGTGTGGCTTGGTAAGGGTGAGTGTTCATGTGGTCGATGCATTCGATTATAAAATAACGTTAGTCTGTGTGTTACTGCTGGGTGCTGAGTGGTCAGATTGCACGTACCAACCCTTCGCCAACCTTCCATCCCCCATCCACAGCTTATACCTTAACCTGTGGGGATCGTTGCGCGTGCTGTACGGATACAGCACTGCGAAACATTCCACCCCACGCGATCAGAAGTTGTGCGAAAACCGCGTATATCATCTTCCGGTTCAGTGACGGTCGTTTTGAGGTCACCGTTACACACACAGATCCATAGGAAAAAGAGCATTAGTATCAGTACCGAATCTCGAGAGGATAACCCCCACGATTAACCCTTGGCGAGTCGGGGAGGTCAACCGGCGGATCAAGAAGCGAACTTGGTGTAATGATAGGAAGAAACACAAGGCAAGGTCTTTATAAGTCGTCCGTTACTTTTTGTTCTATTAAGCAATGGCGAATGTTTCGGAGTTACGGCATTGGATAACAGGGTCTCTCGATCAGCTACGCACCGGCTTCCGTCGGTTTGGTATTTTGTGCCCCAACAGCTCGTTGACCGTGTCGGACGCAATGGCAAGGACCCGATAGTGCTTCTACCGTTTAGCATATCCTTCATTTATTCGATGTCTATCGTACGTATTTCCGGCTAACGTGGTCTACTTCTTCCGTATATATAGAGTACTCAATTCAATAATTTGAGAACTCTCATTCGGACAATTCGTTTGGACAACTCAGATGAGAATTCCGGAATCTTCTAGACTTCAAATGGAATGTAGTCTGATAAACTTCCAGCGTTGAGTAACAATACTTATCTTGAACAAATTCCAAAAATCAATCAATACCACCAAATCATCGTTTCAAAGGTTTCGTAAAACTATAAAATCGTCATCGTTTAACTCCTTACTCAACCTTCATCATAAAACGTTATTTAATTTAGACCATCTCCTGCATATTTTATTTCAACAGACATCGAAGAGACGGGTCTCGTCTAATACCATCAACAACACCACGGGTACAGCCAAGGGTTAATCGACGTCATGCGCATTTTGACGCGTTCTCCATTTACAGGTAGTTTGCACAACAGGCCGGGGTACTAAAAACGCCACGTTTTGCATCGTCTGGTGTCAAACCTTGAAAGTGGATTACATCGATCGCCTTGCCGGACTGAAGAGGCGACAGTTGAAGTGAGACACATTCCTAGCTTCATTACTGACAAATACACGCACACACAAAAAAAAAAACCTCACAAGGCCATATGATGCGCGTGTTTCAGTCTCTTATGATCCCGTCCACTACCTTATCGGCCGCAAGCGTTAAAATTTGAGGGTTAGTGTATAATGTTGTTTTTTTTCTTTTTCGTTGATTTTGGCAGTGGACATACAGATAAATCGCCAAACGTTGGGGTGCGACAATGCGAAAAAGATCCAGTTAGTTAAACGTGTCGGAATCGGCGACCATGTTTGATACAAATCCACCGTTAGGTGCGGTGTGCTACACGAACTCCAGTTTTTTTCTTTGTTGCTGCTGGTGCTTAGTAGTATCGCCATGACATTTCATTTCGTTGCGGTTCGTTGGACACCTTGCGTTTGTTTTGTAGATTTTTGATTTTTTTTTTCGTTTGTTCGATTTTTTTCTTCGAATTCGTGAGGTTTTGGTGGTTCCATTCCCTTTTTCAACTTGTCGACGAGTTGTGGTGTGCCATGGAGAAAAGGATTTTTTTTTGTAGCTGTAGACAGAGGTCAATCAGGTTGTGAACTGTTGTAACGGGGAAACGATTGAGATGGCTTACAGTACCTTTTCTGTTGTGTATAAACTCGCGGGAACTTGTGAGTACGCCCATGCAGTATGGGCGATAGACAGCATTTAACCTACCGCAAACCGGTAGCCAAACAAAAATAGCACTGCGAAAGTTAGTGCAGTATCCAAGACAAACCCCGCGACCAGCGCAACTCGGCCACACTTGCAAATGTGTGCATCGTACAAAACAGTCTGCCGAAGCGCATCACCAACCCCAAATGCAACGGCACATTACCTGGGCGACCCATCCATTGTGCGAAACGCTTTCAATAGCATCTCGCCCGTTCCCTTCGCGTTCTCCACCCTGCGTAGGAGCGTATAAATATTTGAACTTGAATTTATTTGCAAGGTTAATATACACACTGTTCCGAGCACACTGGCGGCATTCCTCGTTTCCGTTTGCATTGGGCCAGGTCACTCAACAACTGGCGGTCATACCGCACGAGAAGGCTCTCTTGGGCACACTGAATAGTACCCGACCTCGTTCATAGTAGCACGAGGCCTTTAATTATTAGTATGATGCGGAAGAATGGGTCTGATCGAATGCAGATGATGAGCGTGCGAAAAAAGCTTTACATGAGTTAGTTATTAATTTAAAAAAAGTACTTAGTATTACCTCAAACAGGAGCACTCGTAAGTGGATGTTTGTACAAAAAGGTATTGTGTGGATGAACATAGTGGTTTTCGTGGAAAATCAATATCAGAAATGCAATTTTACAGTCAGCTGCTACCACAGCTCATGTCGAGTTGCTTGTAGTTGGACGAAAGAAACGACATCGTGGCAGACGTATAGAAAATTCCACCCTTCGCGCACAGGCTTTTCTCAGATGTGCAATCCTTGGAAAATGCCACAAGTCTAAAGCTTCATATTGCACAGGCGTAGTTCGACAGAGAAATGGAAAAAAGTACTATCGACAGAGGAAATACAAAGAACCGAGTAAGCGTTCCTTATGGTAGGATTGCAAGGAAACCGGAAAGCAGGAACTCTCAACTGTTGCCCTAAAAATGCCAGCTAACTTTTGCCAAGTTTTGGTCGGAGCGTTTTTGTTAACTTTCTATAAATTTCTGTTGAAAAACCCCGAAGGTTTTGCACGTTGGTTTTCCTTTTTTTTTAGTCTCATTTCATCTTAACAGAAACGAGCGCAAAGGGAAAGTACCAATTCCTAGAACCGTTGCTGTTGTTTCACGTTTTTGCTACAACCACATGCTGAGTTGTCCAACTCCTTCATCCACCCGGACGAAAGTTGAAACTTCTGGCGCAGTAACAATGCCGTAGGTACGGTAAGCGCTCTGCTCAAAGAAGCATCCTCGAAATGTCTCGTTACGAACATCGAAAGGAAACTCGCACACCGAGCTGTTCCCGGGAGAATATACACTCGGATGGAATGGGCAGGAATACTCCAACCAAAAAGGTACATAAAAGCGAACGGCACATGCTCGAACATTAAAAATTCTATCCACTGCTTGCTGGGTGGTGGTGCTGCTGCTGCTCCTGTTTTTGATAGGCCACGTGATAAGAGGCAGTCGACAGACGAGTTGCTCCAAAAGCGTAAACGAGGGAGAACATTTTCCCAACGAGTGAAGTTAGCGAACCAGAGGTTAAGCACGTTGGTTGGATTGAAACCGATTTCTGCCGGTGACTACCACAGTAGAAAAGGATTTTTATTCCACCACAGCATAAAACGAGTTATGGGGACGATTACGAGCAGCAGAAGGAATGTGGGAAGGATTAGAGCACCCTTTTGGTTGGTGCACGTTTGCTACGCGATTTGGTACCGTGCTTGGTAAGTGTGCTCTTGGAACGACTCAGCATTCCAGAGTATGGACGAACTTTCCGGCACCATTTGTCCTTTCTGTCGGACCCAATGCTTGGGTAACACGAAGATCTGAAAGGCTCGTACATATACGAGTCCTTCTGCTGCCATTGTGTTTGGAATACTCAGGAGCAAAACAACCTCAGGACCTTGTACGTTAAATTATCAATATTCTTTATACTGTATTCTCCCAATTTGTTCTATGAATTGTAAATCATTCACAAGCAAAATTGGATTATTCTAATAATGGCACTTGAAAGAAAAGCTTATGTTATTATTTGATCTCCGTTCTGATACTAGCGGATATGCTATAAAAATAAGATTACTAATCTATTTTATGGTATGGATTTGATTTGGTAGGCAAAGAAGAGAAGTTAGAGAGGCTAATGAAGATTAATGTACATCATTCTATTATATTTTTGTTTTTTTTTTACGAATGAAAAGGATTCGAAATCTTGGAACTCTTATAACTGAGTAGCTATAAATAAACAGTGCATAAAGAAATTCAAAATTATTGCAGAACATTGAACCAATCCTAAAATTGTTAATCTTAATTTAAACAAAAAAAATCCATCACAGCACCGCAGCGAACCACCAAAAGGATTTTTGAAGACACTCAAAGAACCCCAACAAAAAATACATGTTCTGGACATTCAGTAAAACTCCACTGGTGCTTGAAAGGGAAGTGAAAATATTTCTCCCATTGCTTTTTTCTCCCCATTTTCGGTACCCTTAAAAGATCATTTTCCGGTCAGTAAGGGTAAGCATCCAGAGACGACTGTATGGAAGCCTGATAAGACGATATTTAGAGGGGTTCCATTTTGTCTTTGGCCTTCGCTGTGAGGATATTCTACACTCCCTGGTTCGAAGGTTTTTTTTTTCGTGCAAGGTGCAAAGGCATGACAGCCGAAAGAAAAATGGTTGCTATTAGCTACCGACAAAAGTTCCCTCACTTGGAACCAAACGACCATACGGGAGCAAAACGCTTTTCCGGAGCATCCACACACCGGTTGAGTGACGTTCAATTTATCCTTGAACTGGCGTTGCTAGCTTTGCTGCTTTACACCCTCCCAGTCGCCCTTCGTTCATCCCGCGAGAACAAGGAGAACCTGTTTCTCCCTGTACCTTCCATCTGTCCTATCATCCAGAAAGCCCCCTCCTCGCATCAAAATGGAGAAAAGTTTCTGGCATATTTTTTGCCAGTTTCTACCATTTCTCAAAGGGCTCCCAGCATCGTGCCGTACTTTCTTGGGGTGAAAGGAGGATAAGGACATTTTGCTGGATTCTGACGGTTTCCTTTGGGTTTCTTTTATTTCTTTAGGTTCTCTTTTTGCGTTGAAACGTGATACGTAGCAACAATGCGCAAAAGGAAGCCGAAAAAAACCTCTTGCATGCTTCATGAAAGCCACAGTTGTGATTTAACTTTCGAAACACCTTCACAACGGGCGGATGTAAAGTGACATTTCATGCACAGAGGTTATTGGATAACAAAAAAAATCAAGCAAATCTTTTGCGTCTTTTTTGTTATGCGAAGTGGTCTCTTTGTGTTATGACTGTTTAAAAATTCGATCAAGAATACTACGTAAGAGCCGAGCAGCGAGATGAAAATTTTTCCAAATAATTCCCCTCCTATTCATCAATTCCACTGTACATTGATCTGATTCGCGCTCTCTTACATCGATGAAACAAGTATGAGTGAAAAAATTCCCAACAAACGATGGCAGCCACTAACCGTCGCCTCCAATATTCTACCCGTGAACGAGTTCTGCCTCCCCTCCACAGCTGCCGCGCGCTACTGACGACGTGAAAACTTTCCCATTTCTTGTGAGAGTTAATGGAAAATGTTACGTCTAGTTGCGTGAGGATCGACGAGGAGGCTGCCCCACGGTTGAATTTCATCTTGTTTCCGGTTTGCCGGGAAGGAAAAACTGGCAACACTCTGCATGAAACGTCCTTAGGTGATCCTTGAAGACTTTAGACTTTGTGTGCGGTTAAATAAACGATTGGCAGTGGCATATTTTATAGATTTTTTTCCGGCTCAGCTGGCGGGTTAAAGTTTATGGCAGTTAACGGTGTTGCCATAAGTTTTGAGCAAAGTTTACCCCGTCCTGATTTAGGGTTATGTTCCGGGGAAAAAGTGGATCGTTTGCGTTGTTCAGAATATTGGCAAAGTTTCGGTATTTGGATTGATAAGCTGTAAGGTACTAATCCTTTACCTTGGCAGATTTAATCCACGTTATAAACTCATAAAGAGGATTTTGTTTTTAGATACAACAAACTGAGAGTATGTAGAAGTTGGTCTATTTCACCTCACAATCCAATATTTGGAAGCATATATTCCAATCATTTTCGCTCGCTTCTATAAATCAATTGCGATTGTATAACATTCCTAGAATAACTTTCGAGCACCAGCAGTTCTCTTTTCCTGCCTAAACAACAAACAAATCTTTCAAACTCCCCGTACTTGACTCCAATTAAATGTGTATCTCCTATGCAGTTTGGAATTTCTTGGAACCTCACATCCCCATCGATAATGGTTGCCGACGGATGCGATTGGAATAATTTAGCATAATCAGCGAGAAGATGGGCGATAGCGACGATAGGGAGATTTGTAGAATACGAGCACACACCTACGGCTGGAGTTGCGTGGTCCACAAATCCAAGCAACACCGATCCGATTCCAAATTGGCAAGGGGAGAATTAATCGTCGTAATTCGTCACAACATCCACTGGGAGGGCCATTCTCAAACTAAAACATCTTGATGCTGCTCTACGGCGCACGGAACGCAAGAGACTTGAGAAGATGCAAATGGCCGGTTTCTGTTGATAGAACCAGCACAGCAGCAGTTGAAAACATCGCCCAAATCGTCTCTTGATAAATGTACTGTGGCCTTTTTCTTTTCGAAGATGTTTTATGTTTTCTTTTTTTTATGTGGCCATTGCAGTTCCTCGTGAGCGAATAAATTGTTCGGTGCTCAAGGTTGCGGCGTCTGTGAATTTCGGACGGATCGATTTAGCAGATTTTCAAACGTGTCCATTCGCCTCTCAAGGTTGAAGCGGTGTGTTCGCTCTCGTGTGTTCGGAAGGGGGGAAACCGGATCGGGTGAGAGTGGACGAGAATGATGGTTAGCAGCAAAATTTATGATACAGTGCGCACACTAGCAGCACAGGCAAACAATAATCATCAGCATTATCATCGTATTCTCGTGGGATGATGTATGGCGCAAGCAATGCTAAGATTCGTAACCGTCCCCAATAGTGTGTGTCGGGGTTTTGGTGAAGCACATGATTAGATGTCTGTCTTTGAATGATCTTCCAGGTTTACTGTTTCTTGAGCGTGAATAGTGTGATTTTTTAAAACGATGTGCAGCTCAATTTTCTAACATTAATTTAGTTAGATTATTTTTCCAAACTATTTTCCAATTTCAAATGCTTTGGACGAAAACATCGAATTCTACAATAGTATAGAGCACGTCGGAAGCAAACAAGCGTGACCCGGTTTTTTCCTCAACATCGTTTTTTGCTTTTTTGTTAAACCATCATGTCACACATTGCTCTAGGTTTTTTGTTTAGAGGTCCACAAGAGTCCCACAACAACAAGCTGTAATTTATGTCAACGAATTCAATAGTGAGTGTGAATATGTCGGCATCTTCCGGAGACCGAAAGACCAAGTCAAATCAACTATTACGAACGAATTAATGTTGAGATTTAAACCAAATCTTCGAACGTCGTTGGTTATTCATGGAGAGCTGTCTCTGTCATTCGCTAGTGGTCAGTTACACCTATACACGAATCGCCTTCCGAATCTGGAAGCGTTTCTTTTACCATATTCGCGCCACATTAAACATTAATTTATCTGAAATTACACCACGAACGAAGGATGATCACGTGCAGATATCGAGACGACGTAACATTTGCAGATCATAAGGGGGAAGCGTGATCCTCTGTTGTCTAGCCTGCGTCGTGGAGGATTCGGTTCGTGCTTACCTGCAAGAGATGAAGGAAGAAGAATGAAACGCGTTAGAAAATTGGGCCAGTGGGCAGCAGCATAATCACTTAAGATAAGTGGGTTGAATAGGAAAATAAACGATCCGTTGGTAGACGACGGTCGAAGTAACGGTAATTGGTTGCGTTAATTGATTATGCTAATTTTGACCGTAGCAACACGACTGTTGGACGTTATTTGGGATTGATTTCAGGCAAAGATATTAATCGATTTTGTATAGACGATCGGAATAACCACGGAGAGTTTGGAATTCCCGGACCACGAAGTGGTTAAGACGTTGAAGGGGATATGTCTTAGGTGATGCAATAGATTGTTGTAAGGATTCTTTCAGAAATTCCGGAACACAGAACACTGGAACAGAATCCAGCACTTCTGGGTGGTTAAACATCCCGAGCAAGGTATTATATTACTTTTCATGCGCATAGAATAGGCTCTAACTTTCTATGAACTTAGAATCCCCTATACAGATGAAGTCATCTAAAGTAATCTACATCTCTCTATTATTGTCATTGTCCTCAATATTCATTACATAACTGCCATTAAATTACAACAACAAATTTCAAACGCTCGTCGAACATATGTACAAAACTTTTTACATAAGTCCTTCAAAAGAGGTACAACCACATCGCACCTTAAACTACCGGACCTAATCCTTCTATTCACTGGCCCTTATCGGCGTAGCGGAAGTAAGAGTAATACGAGCATGAACTCAATGAAGCCTAACATACGTGTTCATCCACACCCGCCCGATTGTCGTTTCCCCATGTCGAAGGGGTTTGCGGTTGACGTTTCCCTGCAGCTGCTGAATGCGGGATGTCATTTGCCGTTAATTTCTACGATATCTCATCAACCGAGAGGAACACAGCATCAGGACAAACCTGCCAGGACAAAGAACAGTCGCAAACGTTGGTGCACTCTTGTAGGAAAACGCTTTGTTACCGCCAGCCCAGCAAGAAGCCATTTGGTCGCTCATTCACTCTCAATTTGTTCCCTAAAGTCGTCCTCGATTTCCGGCCGTCTGGCCGTCATCCTCTTTCCAATGCGCTCTTCCTTCTGCACGCTTTCGTTTGCGCTGAGCTGCTGTTTGTGTTGGTCTGTTTGCGCTCCACTCTTCCTCGCTGGTAGCTGAAGATGCATTCAAGGTTCCAGAGACCAACGGGTCGGAAGTCTCGCAGCAGATCCGTTCCGAGGTCTGATCGGCACTCGAGATATTCGATGGCGAATGAGCTGTGGAAGCTCGAACCACCAAGGCAAAGATTCCCGGTGGTCCTAACGGTATACTCTATGCACACGTGTACACACTCACACGACGAATGTCCTTATACAAACCATTCCGGGTTTAAGGCACTGAAACTTGAGCAGAAAGCCACATCTACATACTTTATATGCGCTGTTGACGTGGAACGGAGCACATAGGACGAGCGGCAGAGATATTCATTTTCGACGTCTTGCTCTAACCGGGTGGTCCCCTACTCCAGTGCAATGTATCCTTGTTGGCTATTGCTCTGTGTGATGATACGTACGACTAACTTTGTCTTGCGCCAGTGGAAATTCTTTCCAGAAAGGGATTTCTAGTTACCCGGATGGATTGTGGTGCAAAATCCTTCTTTTCCTCAAACTGGAACAAGGTTTAGAAATATCTTTGAATTTTCTAACCTTGAGGCTCGTGTTTGTATAGCAAAATAAGAAATACTTTAGGTATGTTTGATCGCCAATGAAGAATGTAATTTTGGATCAGAAAGGAATGAGATTTTAAAACCACTTGTTCGTGTAAATACAAGCAATATATTTTAGACAACAAAGTACCCAGAGTCGTGTTCAATCACGTGTCGTATAAGAGTGTATATTATGTGAAGGTGGCAAGATATCGATTCCAATCGAAATCTGTTCCACCTCACGACATCTCCAGTTACTTGTAAGGCAGCATGAAAATTTCCTAGAAATACAGAGATATACAGCAGTGGAATTGGAACGACCTGCTTGTCTAAACCCAACGAGAACCAAAACGAAAGTGAACGCAATAAACAATATCATATAAACCGTATCGCAAATATTACTCTCGTTCTCCCAGCCACGATTGGGATGGCAACATAAATTGCTTTGTGTAAATGGTCTTCGAAATGGGACTCGCCACGCAACAAGACCAGGTGGACTGGCGAGGAATCTCTTTTTCTCTCCCACGTTCGGCTGGCAGGGATTCTAGCCACAACAGCAGCTGCGGCAGGTCCTATTTCACCAGCCACGACAGACATAGCTGGCATGGTTGTATGCTTGAGAAGCAGTCCATAATTAATCGACTCGAAGTTTCCTCGCCCACATCCTTTCGGTACAGATTCGCCCTCGGGGGGCCCGCTCCAATTATAACAGCTTCCTGGCAATGGTAATAATATCGAGACTTATTCCGTAAAGGATGCTCACTGTTGATCAATATGAAATATTGTAGTCCCTTTTTTGGATATGTATGTCCGAAGCTGGGGGTTAGCTATACGAGGTGCAGGGGGCATATAAAAGGACGTCATAAAAGATTCGTCTTTATGTGAATGCAAACGGACGAACGGGAACAGAACTCTGTGTTCTGCTTCCTTTTTTCCGAATGTGGGGCCAGGAGGTGGCGATGAAGGGGAAAAGGAAATAAAAAGATCACACATAACAGGTTCGTACGGTCGGTCACAAAAGGAATGGGATTTATCTTCCTTCATCCTACTCCAACCGGAAGACCGGCTCCGATATTCACCCCTAGGGTTATAAGCGTACGAACGTATCCTTTTCAATTCCGTTCTACGGTTGTTGGACGAGCTTCTCCTGCTATCCGACACACCAGAACTAACAGCACTCTGTTCTTCGTCCACTCTACATCCGAGTATTTCCAAGAGCAAAGCAGAGAAGCTTCATAGCGGCACAATACGTCGTGTACAGGAAGGCAAACATTTCACCCTTGCCGGGCAAGAATCGGTGTTGGGATAAGTTAATGATACAGGATTTAAGGTTCTGACTCTGGTGCAGTATTTTAATTTCGTATCTTAACAGGACGGAAATTTGCAATTTAAGGGAAGGTGAACACAGTGAAGATTATTTCGAAAATGGTACAAATTATCACGCCTTTGATAAAAGATTATGCGCTGCTGTTTAAGCTCAACGTGTTCTTGGAATTTAACCACTGTGATGGTAACACATGTAAATAATTGAAAATAAATATAGCACCATTACAAAGAGCTGCCAGCTACGAGATTCTCGGAATCGATTTTAACACCTACCACAGTTTGATTTTATTGTGATGTACAGTTTACCCCATTTTGTGCGCGTGGCTCACAACTCCCCATTTGTTGACGGTTCCAGCGTTGTGCGGTACGATACCAAGATGAAACAACGTGCCACACACACCCCACAAAAGATAGATCGATTTCCTGTGGCGTAGCAGCAGTTTCGGTCTCATGTTTTTAGACAACTGCGTCGCATCTTCCTATCCCGAAGCATCTAAAGGAAACTTAAACATTACTAGCAAAAGAAATCAATCCTGACAGTTTGATCCTGGCCGGGGTTCGACGAATGCGATGGGCCCGGGGAAAACCCCTTGCAACAACCGAGCAGCCCTTTTCCGTCTCTATCCATTTGCCGACCTCCGTCCCGGGGGTTACGAGCGACAGTTCCGGGCAGCTGGAAAAACGCTCGAGCAGGAAGGTGTTTAACGAAGCGAAATGGGGAAAATAAAATGATACCAGCGTGTTTCATGGGGGGTAGAAACGACATTTCCAAACGTTATATCCCTCCTGCTTTCGGTTCCAACGTTATTCGCTACTCGTCGAATGTGAAACGAGCAGAGAAAAGTTTAGGTCCGGAAGATTACGGTAAGAGATAGTGGGGTTTTTTTGTGCAATGCTATTGATTTTCCGTTCGGAGGAAGGACATTTTGAGGGTTGTCAAGATGCGAAAGAATTAGAAAACTGCTACCTCTTCTTACAACGCTCAAAACCATGGATGATCGA
Organism: Anopheles culicifacies; assembly: GCA_000473375.1. Classification (NCBI taxonomy): domain Eukaryota; kingdom Metazoa; phylum Arthropoda; class Insecta; order Diptera; family Culicidae; genus Anopheles; species Anopheles culicifacies. The sequence continues at coordinate 56,587 of KI422485.1, forward strand.
TTTATTGATTTGGGATATAACATAAGATGGTACTTTGTTTTTTGTTTTTATTGTATAATAGAAACTTCCACGCCCATGTTTGGTGGATATCCGATACACGTATTTTAATGTTCTATACGGATTTAATAATCATTTACGCAGCTCATCCAATGAGTAAGCTGTTAGCTAATAATAAAGTTATCTTACATTTCCTAGATTCCGATTTTTCATGTTTGTTGGAATATTTTAAATCTTTAATCTAAACGTTAGTACGTAACGTTTCGAGATGTCTAGTAATTATTCCTTTCATCTTATTTTATAAAATCGATATTTATTCCTTCCCTTTTTGCGTTGCGATGAAATACGGCGCGTTGGTAGGAAAATATGCCAAGGCTTGGAGTACTTGTAGCTCGTCTGAAGTTTTGTGGCAAAATTGTATCGCGTCGCAAAGCAGTACTTGAAACCAAGGGCTCTTAACGAGATGGAAAAAGTCATTTCGTACACTTTCGGAGCACGTTTCCATCCTTCCGGTTAGAAGAATTTTCCTTGGAGTGGGAACATTGTGCGTGGAAAGCTGTAACGCTACAAATGCGTGTCTTTGGCGTTTTGCAGCTACGTCGCGCTGAACAGAAGCGACTTTCCCTGCCATGTTTGACAGTCATGGCGATGCTCCCCCGAGAGCTTACTCACACTGCTGGGCTTGATAACTACGGTGCGTTCGGTGAAATCTGAGGCAAACATCGAAAATTGGAAATGTTTTAACAGCACGGAACAGCCGCTGTCTATTTATGGTCGAACGGCTGATATCGTTTTCTTTGTTCCGTTGAGGATTATGGTGTATTTTCTGTGACGAGCGTGTAGAGAAGTTAGCTAGCAGAATCAAGAATGAAATTAAACATAACAGAGTATGACATTTTTTAGAAATTTGGGCAAAATACAAAGGCACTTATAATTAAAAATATTTAAAAAAAAATGAAACTACCGTGAGAGTTGCAGATGTACTAATAATGAACGGATGTACTAAATGAACTGGTTCTTTTATATATTGAAATATGTTATACATATTTTTAAAATTAATAGAGAGCACAGAAATTATTCACGAACTACTACTAATTTAAAAAAAAAAATGCATATTAAAAGTTACACTTTATCAATATCTTCTTCTTCTTCTACGGCAACACAATTACATAAAGCTAAACCACTACCAGTCGCAGTCTCAGACTTACACACAACAGGATAGCCAGTCCTGCGTACGGGAGGACGAGCAAGATCTTTGTTATCTCCTACGCCATCGAGCCGGTCCAATGTATCTATCTAATGTATCGAATATTCTTAACATCTATACCGACTTATTCTGTGCAAAAAATATCTTTATTATGCACATTTGAATTGTTATGCAAATAGTGCAGCTCAGGAACGATCAAGATCAACAGGAAGCAGCGGATTATGACAGCTTTATCGTGGCCCGGCTACGTACCAGGAAACGGTTCTTTGGTGAAATACGCTTAAAACACCGAATACAACCGTATGCCTGAAGGTGACTGTAAATTGCAAAGAAAACCGGTGCGCCTCAAGGTCGTTGGCAAATGTCTAATTTATGCCACTTCGAACCACTCGTCCAACAAACTAACTACTGTTTCAGCGGACCTGTTTCATCCGAGCGTATGAAATGCATACACAGATGCAACTGGTTGAGTTCGTTTAGATCATGGGGGGCAAGCCCACATCAATCCCATCAGCTGTCCGTGTGTATCGAAAGCGAATAGAACGAACCGTCGCAACAGGACGCACATCATTGCAAATTAACTTTGCCTAACGTTTCGCATGGGAAAAAGATTGCCGTTAAGTAGAGGGTGTAGTTGGGGTTGTTCTAAGTGTGCAGTGAGAGTTTTAGTACAAACGGCGTTATTCGACTCTCGTGAGTTCCGCGCATTGCGAGTGTGAGTGTCTGGGAGCGAAACGCTCTCGAAAACAATTCAAATGAGTGCTAATGTCGCTCACAACCACACACAACACATGTAAAGATAGCACACCGCGTGGCATTTAAGACGATTAGCAGGAAGCTAACGGTTGAGAGTATGGGGGATGTAATTCCGAGGGTTGGAATCGGTTTCGATAGTCACCATCGTGGTGCGATTAGTGTAGCAAGATAAATGAAAATGACCTTCAATCGCTGTTCGAGGGACACGGACCCGGGGAAGGGGGGTAGAAGCCTCTATTCTTTTCCTTTGCAAACGAGCTGGAAGAAAGGGAGTAAGGGGAAGCGGGTGTAGGAAACTGTTTCGAGTAACCTTTCCTCTGCCTCTTGCCGTGGTTGATCCACTCCCGAGGAACGGAGTGACCTTAGCGCGAGCTGGATGGCTTTTACGCGTGGTTTTGAAGTTGCAATGCGCCTAACACGGTAAATGAAGTGGTCCGTGCGCGTGTCGTGTTGTTTGCGTCGATTAGAACGCTTTCGCCTTTCTCAGTTTGTGCGCCTTTCGCTCGACTGCCCAGTACACGATGTGTACTGCATTTTATGACCTCTTGGCCTGTTTGTTCCGTTACATGCGAGAGCACGCTGCGAACTAGAACACCGATGGAGTTCTAGTACATTTAGATTGTTAGGAACGCCTATATCTAGGAGCGTTTCCAACTAGCTGTTACTAAGGTGCTTGGGAGGGTTTTATTATTGTATCCGACGTCAGAATTTTGCATACATGCGAATTCTAACAGGTACTTACAGCTTTTGTGAAGGAAGCAATGAAGGAGCAGAGAATTTCAATTCTACTCAAGGTTTTCTTACGTCCATTCATTCGTGGATCATTTCCAGTGGCTACAAGCTTTCCCAACAAATGATTGCAGGAGAACGAAACATTTGAATAGAAATATTTAAAAAAAAGTAGAGAAATAAAGAAAGAAATAAGAAATTAGAATTAAAGAAAATGAGAGTCCCAAATTTGAAAATTGTGTATCAATTTGTTTCAGAAACTTAAAATGAAACGTCTAACCCTCCTTTCAACATTCGAATGGTACAGATACTTTCGAAGCATGTGGTATTTAGATTTAAACAATTTTCCTTTCCACGATTTCACGCCTTCCTTTGCTTTCACTAACCGCAAAACGGGTGAATTGGATCCCCGTACAAAGCGACCAAACTGGGCGCCCAAGCCCTCCACTAATAATGCTCTGAAATGGTGTAGATTTGTTTTTCCACTACCATCACTACCACTCCAACATGAAACAAGCCCCACCAAAGGCACCGATGTGACCCTGTTTGTAAGAGGTTGAATGTTTTGGATAGTGTGGCCTCGTTTAGGACCCGATATACGTCCATACAAAGCGTTTTTGTCTGCTCGGAGTGTTTTGGGATGTGTATGTCTGTTTTTACATTGCACGAGTGGAGTTGGTTTTCGGATTGTAGGCATTTTCCACAAGCAGATAAAATATAAACGTACAAAACACAGATACAATGTGAATAAAAGTGTGCTGGTGGGTTTTTGTTGTTCTTCCCCAAACCATGCGGACAAACAAACAAAACACTAGCGAAATGGGCACAGTTTACGATACATTGGCGAACTTAACCTGAATAGTGTGAATGAAAAATCTGCTTAAAACATTTTCATTTCAATTACATCTAGTTTTAGGTGACAATTCTAGCTTTATTAATTACGGCATCAGTATTTCACTAATTACAATCTAAGGTTAAACAATTGACATCATTCTATTCTTACTGCAAACAGGTGGAAAACTGTAAACAACGATGAGATCATTTCTCTATCATTTCATATTTTTATATCGTGATTTCAGCTTGGCAACCACCAAGCACACCAAGTCCCCGACAAAAAGGTTTACAAAAGAGCCTTATCCACTCAAATAAAACACTTACAAATGACATTTGTACAACGTGCTAGCGCCACACACAAAAAAACAAGACCACCACTGGGGCCCTCAATTGGTGAAGGGCTTCAGGAAGGGATGGAGAGCGAATTGGAGACGAGGAGAGAATGCACGTGCGCTCATTTTTACGCCCTCCAAACCATGGCAAAGTGTTGCACCGAGCGGTTTGTAAGCGTGTGTGAAGATCACAACAATTCTCGACCGTGTCGTACTTGCTCTGGTAGTGAGCACGAAACAGCACGAGCAGGCAAATCACATTGTGTAGCACTGTGTGGTCGAATGCAAACAATCGCACGGCTTCACAATTGGGCACAAATGGCCGGTGTAAGTATTAGTACGGCGTGCAACAAGCCAAAGCTAAAGCGAGCGGGTAAAAGTGTGTTCGTGTGTACGTCGATCAACGGGCCAATGCAGCATGAGATGCACATATACTTAGCCCCAGCTTAAGTGAGCTAACGCTGCTCACATGTGTGACTCGCCCAAGCCGGAATGAACGCCGCGTGAACGAGCGAACGGCTGAGAGCGAGAGCGCTAATACGTGCGAAAGAGAGCCTATGAGGGACGGCTTAGTGAACGCGGTCACGCGCGCGCGCTGCCTTTTTCATTGACACACTTTGACGAGCATTAAAGCGAGCCGCAAACGAAACCAATAAATGTTTGGCATCTGGTATGAGTTTCGACCCGGTTGGTGGTGGAGGACAGTGAAGAATTGATGGAGGACCCGGGCGACCACGATCGCGTTTTGTGAAGGCGAATTATGCTGTGTTGCGTACGCACGATGATGCTCGATCTCACCTTCACACTTTGACTTTCCATTCGCTTCAGAGGAATCAAACTAATCGCTCTGCCGTACTGAAGGTGAGCCTATATTTTGTGTAGCGTAATGTTGCACGGTCTATGAAACAAGATGGAGAATTCAAAACCTAAAAAAACCGAAACCAATATAATTATCAACAATTTTGACAATGGTAAGCAAATTTTACAGTTGGTTTTGCAAAAGAAAAAAAGCATTTGAGACAGTCAGATATATTCTGATGATATTAACAACAAAACGCGTTTATAAACCTGTCATGAATAAATCGAAATCTATTGTTTTTGTTTTGCACCTACAAAATTGAATATCAGTAACGGGTTGCACCATCTCACTATAGAGAGCGTTACATCTCACGCTGTTTTCGGTGAGGTAGTTGAAATCCACTCACTATAGAGTGAGATGAATGAGAACGCGTGTTGGCAATGGTGAGAGAGCGTACGCGTGCGTCCATTTACGTGACGAATGAATGAGCAAACGCTGTTCGATGCTGTGCGGCGAAACCAGATCGTCACACGGCGTTGGTGAACTGGGTCGTGAGACAAGCCGTGAACGTGAGAAAGGGAAGGAGCACAACGCGTACACACGCTGCAATTGCAACCGATTGCAAGTGGCAGAGCGGTAGCGCAGCTAAACCATTGCATTATTGGGGTTAATATTTATAAATTTATGTCGACAGCTTCGCGTTCTCAAGATTCGGTTCAGTTTCTACACTTTTGCCACTTGGTTGATCTGGTTAAGCGGGGCTCACGTACGTTTGGTCTCGATTCTGGGTGTACGTTTTACATTTCCTGCTCATTTTCAAGCAGTTGTTAATGGAAATATTATTACATTGCTCTCATCTGCATGCTCTTTGAAGTGGACGTTCCGGTGAAGAAATCAGGAAGTATACCAGGTGTTGAAAGATTAAGGATATTATTTTTTTTTTAATCTTAGTTTTACGACTTTTCAATTAAATTGTATAGTAAAACTTTTCTCAGTGGGGTTTTGAAATTTTAACAATTCAACCATATGGAAATGCGAAAAAGTAGGTAAAGGAATACAAAGGAAGCTACCTTTGTTCAAAGTGAAGCACAAATGAAACAAAATAATAAAACAGATGTGTTTGTCCGACGTGTGCCTATCAATAAGTACAAAACCAAGACATACAGCTACTGCGGTTTCGTTAAGCGTGCAAACGTAACCGTGTAACGCAAGAAATCCACCACACAATCTTTACAATTGAGTGCTTGGAGGGGGTGGATTTTTGAAGCCCCCAATTTTTCCCCGCCATTTGGGTTTTGTTGCGGATGCGAACTAAACCATCCGGCCCTTGTCTCCACTGCCTTGTTAGGCCATCTCGCTGTAAGGCCAACTCGATTGTGTACCGAGAGTGAGAGTGTGCGTGTGTGGGGCGCTCCTCGCGAAAAAGGAGGTCGTTGACGGAATTGTGGCAACAGACACGAACCGAACGCAAACTCCAACGCAGGGACTCATCGGTATGATGGAGTAATGTCGCTTACAAGCAAGCACACACACACGAGCGCACACGAATTGGCAGCTGCAATCGTGACACAGTTGCAGGGTGAAGAGAAATAATGTTAAGCCACAGCCGAAGATGACACTGTTTTGGAATCGAATGTCCCACACACGAGCGACTGTCGGATTTCCCTTACCGAATGCACTTGTCAGGTTCGATCCCCGTTTGACACGACGTACCGACGGCCGCACGATGTGAAACGTTGATTTAATAACAATTTAAAGAAAGCCGTTAAAAGCTGGTCACATTGTGTTGCCTGTGCGGAGGAGATGGCGGATCCCACACTTAACGATGGAAAGCATTTTCACTCGCCTTTCTCGCGGCTTCTTATCGAAGGAGATCCGGATGAGTCTAAAGGAGGTCACCCGCATGGTGGTGATGTTGTGAAAGTTCACGTCTGCCCCGTCCGTGTCCGAGCCGGCATCGTCCGGGGCTAGGCGTTTCGCTGCACAGCAGCCAATATGTCCGATCTCGGTGTCCGGTGCCAAACGAAAATCGGAGCAACGGAAAAAACGAGACGTGCGAAGGTGAAATTGAAGTATATTTTCAGAGATTTTTATTATATGATTCTTAATAGATAAATATATTTTATTTGCTCTCTAAGCTACAAGTGATCTATAATTTATTTTTAACTGTTTTATATCAATTTTATTGTATATTTTACATCCAAAAAAGTATTCCCATAAGGTTGAAGAATTGTAAAATAAAGCTTCATGATAAAGAGATATGCAAAATTGTCCCTTAGTTAAGCTTCCCTACAATCAATCATCTATTTCTTCATTGCAAACATGCAACAGCTGTTCACATTTCAGTTCTACGCGAGCATCTATAGGATGTGTTACTAGCCCATGATCACGTAAGTAAGGTATAGGTAAGAGGGACCTTATCATCACATCTTTGCACTGCATGTGCATTTGCGTTTAAATAGGGCAACGAGAAATAGGGCAAAACAAAACATGTGTTCTTGGAATCACGTTTCAGATGTGGTTGAGGAAAATGCTTTATTTAAGTCCTTAATGCTTAATACATTAATCTTTATTGATGAGTCATTCAAATCATGAGCCTAATCTATAAGGATGATTGAATCTTCAGCGATTTATTAATATCCCAAATTTCTTGAATTCTCCAGGATTTCAGAATCCTAGGATATTCAACTTGTAAGGATGAATCCCCGAGGATTCATGTATATTCAATATAAATATACAGAATAATTCATTCATTTTTTTTTTTTGTTCTTGTATGACGGCCTGGCCGTATTAGACTTAATTTACCACATAACAGGTCAGTCAGTCCATGCTACGGGGGGACGGTCCGAATGGGATTTGAACCCCGGTCTGTGGTGTGAAGGCCCAGCGCCGAACCACTCTCCCACCGGGCCGCCCCAAATAATTCATTCATACCTCTTAATGAATCAAAAATGCATCATAACTCTGAACCAAATGTCCAGCACAGAGCATGTAACGATTTTATGGAAGATGTACAACTTCCTCCGTGGGTGTCCATTATGGGCACAAGATTTACGAACCGAATGTGCAGACTTCACAAAATCCGCTAAAAAAAAGTAAAATCCTACGCACACTAACCAGCAGGACCACCTCACGGATCGAGAGTTTAAAAAGCTCGTTCGACCGATCAAGATGACATAAATGGGTGCCTTGTTTTCATCCAGCAGCGGGATCTCTCGGTGTGGCAACCTTGTAGAGTGTAAACAAGCCACCGGAGCCAAAGGAAGATAGACCGAATCTTATCATTTTGCATCGCAACAAGCAAACAGCATGTTTGATTTGATCTTGCACTGAAAATTACCATGTAGGCGGAAATAACTTGTAAGGATGTGTAATAACTGGCTTGTACTGGAGGATCAGAAGCTCAAGGGTAACTGTTTGCCCTAAAACGATGGTAAGTAAGCTGAAGCTTACATATTTGATCAAGTGCATGTTTACGTAAACTGCAATGTGGAACGCTCCTGTTGAGAAATTGAGATGAGTAAATTGTTTTGCAAAACTATTACTTATTTAGTATCAGGTATTCTGCTTTATAGCATTTAGAGCACGTGGGCAGTTTTTTATATCAGTGTTGTTCTGAAATTAAGGCTCATCCCTTGAAATTTATTTAGGACTTAAAATCTAATCTAATTAGAGACAACAACTTCTTAGAGTATTTTGAGGTAAATTTAATCATTCATTTTTACAAAAATAAATTTCTTCCCTGAGTTGCTATAATTTAGACAAGCGCTATAACTTCTCCAGCGGTAATGAATGCACAGAATCAATCACCAAACGAATCGTGTCGCTCTGGTGCTCCATAAATCACGGACGAACAAGGTTACCTAACGCAGCGACAACTGACGACATTCTAAACAAATTACGGCACACAACAACGATGGAGCAGCTGGCGAGGAAGCTCATCCGTGCCAGGAAACTAACATAATCTGTCAATAAGTTTCAAGGACGTTTCTAACGTAAGCACTTCAGTCGACAGCAGAACGAGCATTTGTAGCCGTTATCGTTTGGCACCGCAGTCGCTCAGCGCATGGTAAGACGATAAGTTTTGCGGTTTTTGGCTATTTGTTTTCGTCGACACGCAGGACGAAGCGAAAAAGTCGTCCCATTTAGGGGAATTCGCGTTTGCGGCCACGTAGAAGGAAGTTATAGTCTGAAGGTCATATCTATATAAGTATAGATGCTGGTGAGGGGGTGTGATTTGAAGATTCTTCAAACGAATTAATTATATAATTTAAAGACGAATATGTAAAGATAGACTACTAAAGTGAGATGACATGAGAGGGACGTGTCAGTCGAGTTAAATTTAGCTAAGTTCCAGAATATGTTCACGCGAATATGAAAATAAATTCAGTCAAGAAGCTTTAATTTTCTCACTTCGTAACTTAATATTTGTGACATACTTCCCATTTCGCAGGGTTTCGCATTGGAGTGAAGGAGGTTGGGCTATTACTTGGTTTCTTTTCTAATGAACTGGAACATGTTGAGGTCAATGTAAAATCATCAAAATTCACAGTAAAATAATATTTTGAGCCTAATTTAGTACATTGCACGAGAAAGCTTTTAACAGTTAGTTGAGAAATTAGTTGTGATAACTTTCTCAATTCTAATCGAAAACTGGAATGTGACGAGATATTCACACTATTCTTCTTAATCTTTTATGGCACTAAAACCTCAAAAAGGCTGCCATTTTAGACTTTCTTGACTTGGATTTACCAGCTTAGCTGAAAGATAGTTAATCTTGTGTACAAACACGATTATTTCGATTAATCTCAACAGGGCATAGACATTTAGATTGTTATATTACAATAGCATACGTGTCAAATCGTACGTGCGTAATTAATAACATAACAACAGGTGTTACAAATTGTAACACCTTTTTGGTTGCATAATTTATTGCTACGGCTTACTTTTCTCACCCATTCGTGTTGCATGCAACCCAAAAAGAAAAGAAGAAAAAAAACGATGACGCGAATTAAAATGGGAACAAAAAATTATCCTCAACCGTGGTCTAACATACGACGCACCAGGCAGTGCGGTCGGGCAAAGCGTCAAATTGCGTTAAATAAGTAGACTAAAATGAATGGCGCAAGCAATAAAAGATGATTTTTTTGGCACCAGAGGACGGCTCTGTCCGGTACGTTCGCTACAGGTAATTTAAATCGCGATAGTAAAACGAGCAAAGAAACGACAAAAAAAACATCAGAAGCACATGACAACGCCAGGCAAGGGCAGGGGCCTGGCGCGCGAAGGATGGGAATAAAATTCTGCTGCCGGTAATTAATTATGCTACTCGATGCTCTCGTGCAGTGGCGTTGTGCAAGGTGGAACGGCGACAACTACTGCTAGCCTGGCGAGGTGAAACGAATGTTGAATTAGCAGAGCAATACACGCGTACCGCGACCAAAGTAGAAGGGAAAACAAAATGATTGTAGGCAAAGAGTGAAACCCCGACAACAACGGCATAAAACAAAAAAAAAACAAAAACAAATAAAAATGGGCCATGGCGGAAGGAGAACTATAAATATTGGTCGACCACAGTGCTGCACCACCACCATCAGCCCATCTGATGTGGGGCCAGTTGACCCCGTGGATAAAGTATGTCACCAGCGGCGAGCACCCAAGGAACGCTGGCTGGCTGGCGGATCGGAATGGACGGTGTCAAGTAACGAGGAAATAAGTCCATGGTCAATTGGGCAGCACCTTCGTGGCGGTGGACTTCACTGCCGAAAAAGAATGGAACGCGTGCCTGAAAGTGTACACGCGCGTGCGGTTGTGTTCGTGCTGTGCGAGATGCCTTGGAACGTCTTTTCGAACTACGAGGCCACTACGATAAAGCCAATGCATGGCCAGGTGGAGCTGTATCGCGCACTATTCCAACATCGGGTGAGCCGATGAAGGTGAACTGAAGATGATGGTGATAAAAAAAAGGTGTCACCAAAACCGAACCGCAGATTGTATCGATAGTTTCGGTAAATTAATTTCCAGTAGTGATTGCTTTAAACTTTTTTAATGGAACACCTTCATTTACATTTCTAAGATTAATTTAAAAGATCTTTTTTTGTATTGGCTGCTCCTTGTCAATGAGCGAGACGTTTGAATGCTGCTGCGTAATATCAAATAAATAATCGGTACTGTGGTGTTTGCAAGTAAAATAAACCAACACCACACCGAGACATTCATGCAATTCCAAACACTCGAAAGTGAACATACACAAAAAAAAAGAAACAGAAAACCTATCACATTTGCTTATCGCTTGATTCAACGTAGCGCCCTATTTGTGGGCCATTTTTTTGCCACTAGAAGTGAATTCATGAATGTAAACCTGAATCTGCACGGGCACAAAAAAAACCCCTTTGCCTGTTCGTATCGTGTGTATCGTAAGCGTTACCATTTTAAACAGAAATTGCAATGGCGATTAATGAATAATGGAAGCAGATCGTCTCGCCTTCGGTTGATTCGCGCACTAATCTACCTTGGCTAGCAATGAAGGCAAAGAAAGCTGAATGGAAAGCAAAAGGATGTTTGAAAATTAACCAAAACAATAAAACAACGATTTAATGATACTATGTAAACTGACAGTTTTGTTGTTACCCGTTTGCGAAGCAGAACAATCGCGAATGGATCATTAAAATGGGGCGGTAAGAACGTAGGGATGCAATTGCACCATATGTACATGTAATGTACATTCTGCTGCGCTACGGGTGGAGGCCATCACCAGCCCTCGTTTGGCGGTCGTTTCGAGGACGTATTCATGCATATTCATCCTACATTTTCATGTTGGCTGGGAGCGTGTTTCACTCTCGCCGAAGGAGGACGCCTCCAATTGTTGCATGCACATTGGAAATGGAAAGTGTATCGCCGTTGATGTACATTTGCTGATATAGAAGAATAAATGAATCAAAAGAATTTTGTTAATTTTGTTGACTGTAATTTCAATATGTCAACTAAATTCTTCATGCATTATCAGCTTTGTATTACTAGAGATACGATTGAAGTCAATTGAGTAGAGAAATAGTATTTCCATGAACGGGTTGAAAATTGTCACTCACCGTAGTGTGTTTGATACAGTGAGAAAAATGTGAGTGAGAATTACATTTCTCACAATGGTGAAAATATTGATCTACTATCGGGTAGGATTTGGCTGGGAAAAAACGTCACAGAGGCTTTTTTCTATAAATGTTAAGCTCCCCCAAATGATGTTTTGCGCTACTTACCTGGCCAGAGCCATCCTAACATGTGAGAGACCACCGAGTGGCAATGCTAAGGTATCCACGGTGAATGATTTTGTTGAACCGGCGTGCCACAAGAAAAGAAGGAATGTAAAGCCCGCGGTTGGGATGGGCGGGCTGGATGACCGGCTTCAGCTTGCAGGGAAATCAACGATCGATACGATAGCGCGCTCCTGCTGCACGATCGCGTACGAACAATTTAACCAAGCACAAACTTTGCAACTGGAAAACGTACACACATGTATGCACAAATCCACTTGGTAACGCAGCGGAACAACTATCTCTCACCGAAGCTCACGAAAGTGATTTTACACATTCACTAGCGTTGGCGTACGAGAAGGCTCAACACAACAGCTAAGCCTCAAAACTCGTGGTTGTTGCACGGTAAGCGACCCTGACACGGAACCACGCACGCACGCACGCTTATGGAGGGTAACCTTTTTCTTCTACCTCTTCCTTTTCTTTTTCACTGCACGCTTTTCTTTTCTGTTTGTTCGGCCTGCTTTACTATTTTCGATTACTAGTATTACACGTTGCTGCCTTTAGGAACGCTGGAGCTTTTCGCACCAATATTCGATGGGACGAAACGCTCACGGCTGTTGCTTTGTTATTTTGTTGAACTGAAGGACACCACATTCATACGATTTTTAGCTGCTTTTTGGGACGAAAGGAATTTTGTTGTTTTAACATTTTATTAAACTCTTAATCAAAACTAAATGAAAGGAACACCTTATTCACGTACACAATACACACACCGTGACGAATATCGAAAGGTTTGGGGATTATATTCGGAGGTGTTATTTTTCCCATAACAATCGCAGTACAATCGCACATGCACACAATGTATGCACGCTTAAAAGTCGCACACGCATTTAGTGCGTAAACGATTCACTAAAACCTCTCACGCTTGCTCCGGTTTCTATCATTTTGTTTTTGCTCACTACGTCTCACTACTTAAGGTGAAACCCCAACTCACGTTTTTTCGTACTCATCGGTGAGATTTCATTTGCAAGTGTTTCCTCCAGCAAACGAGATTCGAACTGTCAATCCACGCTCTAATCTCTCTCTCCTTCTCTCCCCGCTTGTAAAATGTGTTTTTTTTTCTTTTCTTTTTCATGCCCCACTATTGCTGCTCTTCACTCGCAACCTATTTGATGTGCTCGGTTTGTATAAAACTTTTTTTTTGTCCTTTACTCCCCCCCAAAACGGACTGTTACTCACTTTCACATAACTTTTTTCTTTCATAGGTGTACGTAACATTTTCCATGCGTTTTCTCTGGTTTCATTATTTAAGCTCATTCTGTGGGGGTTTTTTGCTTCATTTACCCAGCGATCGCTTTCTCCACTACTTTCGGACGAGTGTTTTTTCTCATTTTCACCAATAAAAAATCTAACAAGGCCGCCATAAGGACAAAATGACATGCGATCATTGTGTGGGTAAAAGATAATGGCGAAGCATTACAACATTTGTATCTACTTGAAATAGCCGATATAGAGAAGCAAAAGCTTTTTCATATCCCTTGCTTCCTATTACAGGAAAGACAATAGTAAAAGCCAACTCATACTTAAACTGAGACACAACAACGACAACAACAGCTGAGTTGCAGAAATGCTTTTCCACTGCATAATTTTCTCTACCCTTGTTGCCCTGTACTTGGACCAGGCTCGGACCAGGCCGTACCAGTTTACTTTCCCTTGAGTGCTTGTTGCTGTGGCACACGTTTTTGGCATCCGTTGTGCCAATTTTCACAAATACCATCACAAATCTCACTATTGCTTTTCACCTTCGCCAGATTGTATTGCCGACACTCACACCTGTGTGGAAGGCTTTCCAATGGCGCTTAGTTGAGCGTGTCGCGTCCGATCAAGAAGGTGATGACTTTTTTTAAAATTTACTGTGAAGAGTAGGGAAGAGCTCAACAAAAGCATGCACTTTCGAATCACAAGGGCATACACACAAATCCTGCACACTGATTTTCTGAGACAAGTTTTTCAAAACATTGTTTTAAAGCGAACGCATGTTTTAAAATCTAAAACAAAAAAACATTATTTATAATTGGTTCACAGATTACATTTTAAATAAAGTGGCATAGATGGTTTTGGTACAGCACAGAGTTTGACACACCAACATAAGAAAACGAACTGATTTCATCTCACTACATTGTCGCAATCTCTCTCAAGCACCTCCACCAGATGGCGTTGATTGTGATCATATAGTGATCTCAGCTGGTTGTGCAGCACTCTCTTATCAGATGTTTTGTGTTCTCACTGTGCATTACCGTTTCCTATTGGACATTTGCAATTTGTATGACTTCTTTCACTTCTGGTAACTGATGTTTTGTGGATATGTGGGTGTGTGTGTGTGGTGATTACTTAATTAGTTTCTTATCGCGTGTAACAGCTGCCCGACAAGCCTTGTATTTCATTGCACAATCTATCGGACTTGCATAACTCAGTGACCCAACGACTGCGATAGGAAGGTTAGAAATTTGGAGACACATCCACGGACCGGGCATATTGGATCGATCGTACACGCGCGCGCACTTGACACAATTGCACGCGCATGAGATGGTGAGCGGCGACAAACATAAACTCATAAAAAAAACCGTAGCAACGGGTCAATTTACTACACGCGGCCACAAACACTCACCACATTGCACACACTAACCCAGAATAGTAAAGGGCATACACTTTGAAAACCACACACACAAACATTGAGCACAGTAATCGTCGGATCGAGCCAAGGTTAGTATATTACAGCTTGAACAGCACGTTCGTGTGGTTCTCGATACTGGGACGACAATAGTATACTGTAAGGTACACGTGCGAAACAGAGAGAGAGAGAGAGAGATGGAGAGCGAGACTTAGAGCACGACCTCGTTTATTTGCCACTTGGCTAAGCAACTGTGTGTCAGGTACAGTGCCGCCTGCACGTGTATAAACCTTGAAGCGTCGGATGCGTCCCCAAAGCGGAGCGTATCACCTTGAGCTACGAGAGGTATCACTGTGAATTGTCGCATCTTATCTTCCCGTCATTCTCCCCTCGGTACCAAACAGACGTGTCGTATGATAACGCAATAGTACACTGAAAGAAGCATTACCAAACAAAGGTACACTGCAGCACTGATCGATTTGCACTGCTGGAAACAGCGCTATAATAGCCTGACATGCCACACGGTTTGGTACGGTAAGGATGAGGAAATATGCACTTTGCACTATATCCCGGCGCGCACAGACAACACCACACGACTCAAAGGACACTCGTTACAAACGAGGGCTCGTGTGCGTAATAATCCTTGACCATGAAGGATATACGAGTGCATGCGGAGCTGCACAGGACGACACAATGCACGCATACACATGCGCTCTCACATGGATTCGATCATTTGAAGCAAAAACGACGCGTAATAAACGATTAGATACGTAAAAATCTGTAGCGCGCGGGTACAAAAGCGGCAAAAGCACACACCTCTTTACCGTACATGCAGCGAACGTCGACTAAAGGGGAGGCATGCCGACTAAAGAGCGCCATCGCTGCCATCGCTGTCAGAGAACGGGCCTCTACGGCCACCTTAAACTCAACGCACGCGTGTGTACATTCTCGCTCTCTTTCGCTCATGCGAGCTCCACAGCGATACCGATGAAACGATGGCCAAGCATTCTGGCTCGCTCTCACCTTCACTTTCGGATCCACTTAATGTTGACCGACATTTACAACCGTAGTGAGAGAGAGTCACAGAGAGAGAAGAAGAAAATGAAAACGAGAGAACTAAGTGACAGCGTTATGCGTTATTTAAAAAAAACACACACACACGAGCGTATCTGAGTCTGTGGAGAAATGTGCTCCAAATAATCCTTTCCTTTTGCATTTCACTGCTTCTTGGGGTTGCTTTTCTTTGTCGCACTTAATCCTTTCGCTCACTCGCAAGGCAGTAAAATCGAACCCGTCTTGGGGCAGTTGTTGTCGATCCGATCGATACGATCGTATAATTATTGTTTTTCACTTCTGCTCGTGGGTGAAATGAGCGACACGCAGAAACGCAGCATCAATCCCACGTAGTATAACTCCAGCTAAGCCCGCTAAAGGAAAGCACCGGTGGAAAGTTGAACTATTTTCGCCCCTTCTCCCCATCCGCATCATTACCTCTTGATGGCCTCTTGCAACGTAGGGGGCTTGGTAGACTTCATTCTTCATATCATATGCAGCAGCATCCTTTCGCGTTTCGCGTTCAAGGTTAACGATGAACTGGATCAGGCATACTTTTTGCTTTCAATTCCAATCGAAACACTAATTTTCCAGCAATCTTCTTTTCACTCGCTGTATTGATAACGTACCCTATCTTTACAGGAATGAAAGCTCAAAGGCTAAACTATTGAGATTTGCATGAAGGCAAAATAGGCAAAATGTCAATAAGTATAAATTGAACTAATTCCTCCGAACAAACGTTGTAGATATAAAAGTTTCATGCATTAAATTCTACCCATAAATAATATCATGTACGTGCAGCTTCCAGCAGGACCCACTCAGATTCAGATCTTGATGGTCTGTTTGAATGTTTCTTTCCTACGAAAAGCATCCGCAAGGAAAACGCACACGACAGGGTACGTTATGGAGAATAATAGGTCGCGCTGATACACGGGGTGACTTCACTTTCAAAAGAGCTGCAGCCACCCGAAGTATTGCCACAGTTCACAGACCCAGTTCAGCGCTGTAGTCTCTCTGCTGGTAAGCAGAAGGTGCTGCAGACACCGCAACAACTGGAAGGTGCGAGAGCTCGAGAGAACAGAAAGGCAGAAAGGCAAACATAGGTATAGAGATTTTCCCTACCGCTTTTACGTTTTGGAGCAACACAAAGAGATCAGACGAAGTGACAGCTAAAAGGGCCGAGCAAACGCAAAGACGAAAGTCTGGGAGGCTGTGTACAGGCTGGCATATGGAGAAATCTTGAGGCGCGGAAAACAAATCTCGTACGCGAAAACGGGGCGCGCGGTGTTCGATAAATGGGGTCTTGCTTGTCTCTCGCAATGAGGGTGGCAACGCAAAAGGGTCACCAAAACCTCCGAATGGGTAAGAAGGTGTGGGGGAAGCTAAGCTTAACCCATTTTCTTTTTCCTTCCAATTGCATACGCTGACCTCCGGTGTTTCGTGCCGGCGGCATACAGACGTTGGACGCATTTGAATGCCCTTCATGTACTTCCGCCGGAATGATGCGGAAATGGGAGCACATCGTTTTTTGAGTAGTTCCTTCATCGTAGTGACGACTTTCCTTCTGTGTGCTATGTGTCACAGACATCCAGCATCTCATCTATTGCTGCCGTAACTGCAAAATTAATTAAATTCTAGTATATTCTGACACCATTAAAATAGTGTGACCTATGGAGATTTCAAGCCATATGCAAGCAGTACACAGTAAACAGACAAGTTTTTTTCTTCCAACCAAACCTTGTTAAGTGACGTACTTGTTGTTATCTTGCCCATATTCTCAGAAGATTGCTTTAATTCTTCGTGTCGGGTTTCAAGTTCATGATGACCAACACAAGAAGTACTGTCTCCAAGAATTAGCCATGGTCTAAACGCCAAACTTTACCAGGTGCAAAACGACCACACTATTACACAACACATCATGTCTGCCAAACGTCAGTAGCATCATAAAATACAACTGCAACTCTCGGCATGTCCGGGAGATTGAAATGATTTGATAGCCAGGAAGACTAGGACATTAAGAGATCCGCAATAGAACCGAATAGATCACGATCGCATAGTTTCAGTAAAGCAAAAATTCACAATTAAAAATCGATTGACTTATTTACATAAATTTAGAACAGTTTCGACAGGTAAGCTGATGATCTTGTTCGTTTAGAAATTGTTTGCAAAGTTAGCATACATTATTCAATCCTTACAATGATTTGAGAATGTCCAGTATGATTCAGCTTCTACCGGTTCCGTATGAAACCGTATGAAATAAAAATTAATCGTCTACTCGTATTGCTTCCGCCCACAGCGTGATTAAGCAGCACCAACCGTTGTGCACACACCTCTCCGTTAAGTGAACCTCGCGCTCGTTAGTGACGAAATAATTAATAACGCACGCCACCACCGCTTAATTGGGCCATCTGTGGCAGCACTCTGGGACGGTGGCAACACGCCGAAGCATGACCTACTAGTACGCCCGAAAGGCCACCTCGCGCGAAACGACAAGTAGTTCCCGCAATCGTTGCTACAAGTAGTTCAACATTGGCGCAACATTGGTGCCGGCCAGCGCACAACAAGCCGTTGAGTTTAACAACAACACTGAGCAGAAGGCAGCGTCGCGTACGCTGTTGTCATGATGATGAAGCGAACAAAAAACGAAAACTAGGTTCACCACCTAGTTTCCTGCTGGATCAAAACGGCTGGGTTACGGCTCCTGGAACGCCCAATATGGTACCGGTGCGTCCACTTGGTACGACAATACGCGTCAAAATCCGACGTCTTTGGCGGTACACCCTAGAATCGTTATGGTTTACGTTGAACTGGTGCAGCACCATCCCGGGAGGGTTTCGCTGTGGTTCCACATCATTGAGGTTACTTCCGACAGGACTTTCCTATAGGTCGTGAAAATAGAATGTTTTAATGGTTTTCTTTCCAGCGCGAGGGAAAAAAAGCGTTACGCGTAACGCTATGTCACACGTGCGTTTCACGTCCGAGAACGGGTGAATGCGTTCTGTACGATAAAAACGGAACACGGTACAAGCGAAAGTAGCATGTGTCAGCATAATTATTTCTCATCGAGGTCGTACGCGCGACAAACCTTTCCACAAAGGAAAGTGAAAGTATGTTTTCACACTGCACAGTAACAGAAGGTGGAAAATGGACCTACACATCAATTCATGTGGTTTTGAAGTGGACGAACAAATAATAGTTTGAAAAGGCGGTACAGTAAAGTTTAATGAATGCGAATGAATATAATTTGTCCAAGACAAAGTCAGCGGTAGAGAGTCTTAACGGTATCACACGACAGGACCGATACAAATTCCAACCTGGACCCGTACGCAGGTTGCATCCAGTTTCGATTAAACACATAACATAGAAGCCAGAAATGGTAGGAGCTATTGGAGTAAAGAGCTCCAAATATCATAAAAATACAGATGAAATGGAGTTTGAACGAACCAAATCGTAAAGTTTGATACGTATTTAAATTATGTATCAAAAATTCAAATTTACCTTAGTTTAGTTTTAGTTAATAAACTTCTTAAAAAATTACATTCTTCTATTAGAAAATCATAAATGAGAAATACGATATTCTACATCCCCATTTGATCACGACATGCCTCTCGTCATAATAAAAAGGATCCCAATTTCTTACGGGTTGCCTGAAACATTTATCCATTGTGAAGAATCAAAAAGTTATGAATATGTAGCTTTAACTTGGGAAGATGTTTCTCCAAGATGGGCATCGATAATTTTGTGTTGTGTTATTTAATTTCCATTGACGAGAGAGGTTCTTGGGTTGTTTCTTTTGTATACTTTAATTAATTGTATACTTTATTCAATTCCACTGTCCAATGCGATGTGGTCTGTGAATAACCTGATGTTTACTTTTAGGACAAGAAGATCTCTCGCGGTTGTAGAGCCATAGAAGAACAAGAAGAGCTGCTGCTGCTGTGAACTCCTGGCAAGATTATACGTTTATGCTCCAGATTTATTTTAAGAAATAATGTATTTTTCTCCTAACTTTCGTAGGCAACTGTACTGTTTGAAACGAAAGGTACAATCTGCTTGATTTCAACTCTTTTTAAAATTAAATTCAAATTGCGTGTTTTTTTCTTAATTGTAAATCGTGAATTTAAATAGAGAATTTTAAAAAGAATTTCGAGAAAGCGTTTACATACAACTACAAAAAACAAATGGAACGAATGAAAAAAGTCTCATGCAAATTTTAACTTGTACTCTGTATAACGAATACTTCCCTTTCGCTGACAAGCATAAAAACTGTCACTTGAATTGTGCTCACAGCTTAATGGAATCATTGTTCCGAGGTGCAGTGTGAGCCTTCTAATTCGTTTACCGTTGGGCTCATTACATCCTCATTGTTCCAATCGTGTCTGACTCATGCACTTTCTTTGCAACGAGTTCCCGGTCTTGCGGATAACGTACAGCTAACCAGCATGACTCAGTTGTGATGTGTATGCATCAGATCGTTTGATACAATTTTTTAACAATCGTTCCAATTTTGCCCAAGTCTGTGTGTGTGTGTGTGCGCGTTTGGTTGCAATGTTGTATTGTGGGCACTGTCTTTTTTCCAATTCGTCGTCGCCCTACATTTCACGCTCGGCAGCCAAAGACAATGGCGAACGCGCAAAGTTTTGGCCCTCGACGCGAAACCACGGCAGAAACACGGTCAAGCGCCGACGTTAGCTTTTTTTTTCTTCTATCTGGCCACGTCCGTTACACAACCGAACGATGTTGGCTGCTGGAAAACTCTGATCGGAAGAGAGAGAGAGAGGAAAGTGATCGTCGATGACCTCCCACCGTTGTGCTGTTTGGAGAAGTTAGTCTCGTTAGTTGATGGAGCAGTTGACCTCAAGTGGCGCGTGCTATAAAGAGTATTTGCAATTCGAGCTTTCAGGTGGAAAACCTACAGTTCGTCTTCAAATAAAAAAAAAGATTAATCTAAGGTAAGGTGTTCTTAATGATAAAAAAACGTAGCGTTATATTTTCTCACACAAACGAAAAAAAACCCATCATGCACTTTTTTCCGTAGCACGAAAGAGTAAAGTACGACCAGTATGTTCAGTCGTTTGCTATCCAGTGAGTCCTGGGAAATAGCCTTATAAGGACATAGTCACAGTACTGCCGTCTGCTAACGACGTACCCCTTGAACGATTCGTTACGATTATGTACCTCGTAAATTCGATCGTACTCAGGCTATTGGACGTCCTTTTGCTATCGTCCAAAGGATTCCTCACATTGCCAACGTACGACACCGGCTGAGGTAGCAATGCAGCGCTTCGTTCGTCCAGTAGCAGCGAAACTACACCACTCAGCTACTTGCTCCGGTTGCATCAAATGGAAAGCACGGACCAGGAAAGACGACAGAGCAATGGTTAGGCAACGCAGCAGTAGCAACAACAACAAAAAAATCCTCCGGCAAAACTTTAGCCAGCGTCAACTGTACGACGAGAACCGTGAAGGGCAGGAAAAAAAGGGGAACAAAGCAGACTATTTCATTTCCGCTCTATTTACCTTGGCATATTAGTACTTCTTCGTTCGTACACTGGCCGACCTGGGTGAAGTGTGATTGCAGAGCTTTGTGCATCACGGCAGCATCGCTGTTAGAAGAGCTCGTTTGAGCATCGTTCGGACAGTTCTTACCGAGTGGTTCCGACATAGTAGTGGTTTTGGAAATAGGAATGAGTTTCAAGTACAGTTTTTCCATAGTTTCATCTGCTGGTTTTCCCATGTATAGCCGTATACTGTACGTACATAGGGAAGATTTCATGCCGAGAACAGAAAGAGCAACATGAAAATATGCTCCACTGGTAGCCATGAACTTATTGGCTATGATGTTGATAAAAATAGTTAGATGGTATTTAAAGAAGAAATCATACTCTGCATAAATAAGGGAAACGTTTACTTCTTGGAGAACTGAAAGGAACTTCATTCGGTAATAATCGCCCCGGAAAATATTCGTTTGCTGTAATAATGTTCTAATTCCGGACAAAGGACTTATCTTATGTCTGAATAGAAAATTGAACAGACGGTGAGACCCTAGACGAATACGGGATTTGAGTTCTCTTACGTCCAAGCAAATATTATCCACGCTACAACGATAGAGTTTGCCGGAGCGTGGTGAAATCGTTTGCCTAGAGCCAAACTTTACAGTCACACCAGTCATTCCCGTCTCCTGCAAACGCACCAGAGTGAAATGATTACCGCACCGAGACCGAGATGACGCGGCTCACTCCGTTTCCAACATCAGCTTCGGCAGTGGTATCAACTTTTATCTACAACACCAGCAAGGATGTCACTACGCGCATCCGGATAGAATATGCAACGTGATGGCTCGGTGCCGTACCATCCCTTTGTGTCACACGTGCCAGCCACTTGAAAGTTGCCCCTGCATGACCGAAGCAGACAAAAATGTTTACCATGTGCAAAATGCTAATACTTCGTACGTTTAGGGTTTGACTACGGGGTGACAGAGCGATGCAAATTTTGTTGCAAAATTTCATGATCTGCCTGTCTGGGAGTTCATGTGGTTTTGATCCGATGACAGAAATGTTACGTAAAACAAAATTGTACCTTTTCGTGATGCGATAAAATGTCCCATGTTTGGTTTTAGCTGTCTTACGAGCGCAGTGAAGGAATGATTATGATGAGGGTGATTTTTGACAAAACACAAGATTATTCCATGTTGTTACGTAGAATTAAAGCGTATTCATGATAAGAAATGCAAACAAAAATGAACAGAGAAGGTATTATGAACCGAACCAATGAACATTGCCGAATATGTTAGGCAAGAATGAAGAAGAATTTTCAAATTGAAACATGCAAAACAGAATGGAAATATAGACCGTATTTTTTTTTTCGTCTTAAATAAACGTTATGAATGGCTGTGGTTGTAATATAAGCTTCAAATTTGTTATGTCATAAGGTAAAGAAATAGTAATTTACGAGCCCGTGATACAATTATTGGTATAAGGATATTGATTTTTTCAGCTCTACTAACGTCTATATTTTATTCATGATTCAATACCTAGCAAGAAGACAGGAGGGCACGATTTAAGATATTAGATGATTTCTGCTCATCTATGGTAATTTCTGTAATACTTATCTAGTCATTTGACGTGGAATAGTTAGTGTGTAGGCATTAAACTACAGAGTTGTACTCCGAGACAGAACACGTAAGATATACGATTTATTTTTGTAAATATAGGATTCTTAAACTCTTCTGTGATCAATAACAAAAAGAAGTCTAACAATTCTGTTTGAATGACTAACTGTGTTATAGTCCAAGTCATGGAGGAGTAAGGAAGCGCAAGTTAGGATAGTATATTTGGACAGTTACAATTTTCTTTTTCTTCTATGGAGGAAGATACAATAACAGAATTAGTCCTAAGCACTGGGAAATGGTCCAGATGGGATTCGAACCTCAGACCTGCCGAATGTAGAGCAGCGCCGCTTTCTCCTTTGCCATCGACTCACTCCTGTCAGTTACAATCTACTACAATAATGGGTTAAGTTATAATTTATTCTACAAGATGCATTCTTATAATGTTATCGTCGAACTGTTATCAAATGGGAAATGGATCCACTCATGCGTTCAACTCCGATGACATGAAACTATGGAAGCTGTTGCGAGGAATTGGCAGTTTCGAGAGGTTTTTGGTCTAGACATCCTGACGGCGGAATACACAAGAAGGGGAAGGTTTTAGGAATGCCTGTCTTTTAACACTTTAATGCCCAAATTTATGTAACTCTTCTGGGTTATCTGGGTCATTATAGTAATAGTACGTTGTTACTTTCAAATTCATCTTCAGAATCTTCCTCATCATATGAATGTCATGATCCATATCCTACAATTCAAGATATTCCTTGTCCTGTAAATCACCAAATATGCTCAGTTTTCCATTTCGATAGCAATCCACGACTTGGAAGAACGAAATCTATCTACTTTCACGAGTTATTTTCTTTCGTCGTAAATTAAAATTTGATAATTAGTTCAAATTAATCAATCAACATAAAACAATTACTTCCTTTATGTTAATCACTGCAAAAACAAATTAAAATCTTCTGAAAGTATCGTGAAAGAAACACAGTGGCTTACCAGGGGGTATAGCTGAAACTACATCTAACTTACTGCTCCGATGTTGGGTGTTACGTACCTGCAAGTAGAAAATGCAATAGAAATTTCACATTAGTCACACAGCTGCAGCCACGGCTCATATGATCGTGATCGGTGCGCGCTTACGCTGATGATGTCTGAGCAGTTGGTGGATGCGTTTTGCCAGGCCCCAACAAACTGCCGCTTCGACCGATGGAGCCTCAATCATCAACCCACGTTCGATCGTGCATCAAAAAGCGGATTGAGCACCTACACAGCCTAATAATCTAATAACGTCGAATTAATCGTTGCCTAGGCAATGACCGCAAAATGCAATGCAATCGACGTAGCGAATCCGACCATCAACCTAAAAAAACTCGATTTACACACGCAACGACGTCGTCGTGTGCTGCTTGCTGCTGCTAATCGCGCGTTGCAGGCAGCAAAACGGTATGTTGAATTGAATATGTGCGTTCGATGGTGCGGCTTACTACTTTTTATACCGTATTAGGGTAGTTTATTGACACGTTTCATACTGTGGGCGGAATATTTATCAGATACTAAACTTTTAGGTTTGAAACCAAGCTCGTTCAGGCTGTCGATGCATTAACCGATGGTACTATTCGATCGACCTCTGCTGGGGGATTCAAAATGTGTAAACAAGTGACAGAAAGAGGTCGCTTGATCTCCTAAGCACTACTAAACACAGATGTAACGATCGTTAGTGCGCCAGGTTATTTGGTATTTGATGTCTTCTGTCTGAAGATTCGTGTCTTCGGATAATTTGTGCCTTCTTGCGCAACGAAGGTTTTCAAAAAAGGACATTTGAAAAATCCTCATTGTATATGCTTTAAATTTTGTTGTTTTGAAAAGTTTTCTCATGATACAGTTGATCGCCGATCATCAACAATTTGAAATGATCGTTCGATTTATATTTTTAAATTTATTGAAAACATCACATGTTCTTCAATAGGACTTCAAGACAGACAATGGCATTATGGCGTATTTTATTTTGGGCTAGCAGCAATAAGGGCCCTCTCCAATGACTAGGGGTGGAGGGTTAAATGCATTATTATACCATTTCTCTTCTACTTGCATTGGCGTAACGCCCTCTTCGATAATGCTGGCCATATAATGGCTTGCTGGGCTTACCAACTAATACCATGTAGCTGGACGGCCAATCCTAACTAAAGAGGAACGGTTCGAATGGGATTTGAACTTCGATCCTGTCATTTGAAGACAGGCGTCACTTTCGCTTCGGCCACCAGAACGTCCCATTACTTCCAAATTTAATGATGTTGACATGAAATTGAGGGCAGTGGACACTCCTAGGCGAATGATTTCGGGGCCTCCCAATATCCAGACTTATCACAGAGTCACAAGGGCCATAGACGAAGAAAGAGGAAGGAGCTCGCAAGGAGATAGACGACAATATTCTCAATGTTAATGGCTTCCCTCCAGGTTCAAGACTACTACGTGACTTAGACGTTATGGCTTAAATTTATTTTCGCCTGGTGCCTCTAATAAGTTTATTCGATCACTTTTAAATTGACTTCAACAATAAAATAGACAAACTTTTTGGAATTGAAGCAACCTGAACCTACAGTTATTTCTGTAAACATAACATTCATCTGGATGGTCTGTAGCCTCAGGGTAGTAAGCGTGTGTTGATGTGCAACTGCAGCAGTTACGCCGATTTGCCCAAACCGGCCAAACCATTTCATTCATCAATTACGTCAAAGTGTGCGAAAAGAAATCAACCGTTCGAGCGACGTGAGCTTCGTTTGCTCGGTTAAGCTGTCGGACGGACGAACACAAAATTAAAGCCCAAACTACTAGGTCGTATGCAACGTCATTTCACTTTTTCTCTTGCATTTTCTACTCCCTCCCCACCCCGACTGCGTACGATGGGAAGGAAAAGAAGTGCAAGGTGATCGTAAAAACGATGCAAACAACAACAAAATAACGCACCGCACGGTTAATTGGTGAAGCGTGTTGAAAGCGTTTTGTTACCCGATTTTATGACTTTACGCTAAACGAGAACGAGAGACAAACAAGCTGAAACACGCAGCAAGAGCAGCAGCTGGAGCAATGCTTACTACCAGGAGGTGCTAGAATCAATTAATAAAGACCCGCGCAATAAATATGGTTATTTATTACACCGAACACGATTGCGATCGGAGGGCTTAAGACTGGTAGCGCAGTTCCTTCCATCATGTTGCCGTTCATTACGGGGTTTTCAAAATTTATGATCCCTGTTGGATTGGAAAAACGTTTAGCAAAAAGGTATGCTGCTCGGGGGAAATACTTCTCACCCCGTTCGACGATCTAGGCTAAGCATATATAAGCATTGTCCGATCAAAGGCGAGCTACTTACAAACCATCCGCTGGGCTATCGTTAGCATTGCTCCGGACAGGTTCTTGACGTGATCCATACGTACACACGGCAGCAGAAACAAAGACCCTGGCGGTGATCCCTTATTCGGATCAGGGCCATCGCACCGGCCAGCCCACTGGATTCCGGTCACCATATTCCGGTGGTGCTGCACGATGTCTCGATGGTTCGCTACCCCTGACCTACTGCCGAAATACCTTCGGGGAGTTTGTGCTATCCCGCCTGCCTGCCCGTTACTGTAGTGCTTCGGCCGTGAGGATGTGGTGTTCGAAAACCGCAAACCTCAAACATGAGAACAACATAACAGCGACCGGGAATCGATCCGATCGGTGTGGGATTTTATTTTTGTTAAGGACGGACCACTCGTACGACTCTTCCTGTTGCATCGTGGTTAGGATGGGTGGTTTTGGTTTTGTTTCTCTCATCGAAGGTCTTTATTTTAATAAATGATTTTTTTCCACACCAACAATCGTTTCTAGGCTCGCTCAACACCGCAGTGCTGGCTGGGAAATCGTAAATGATGGTGGTTGTCCTTACAGCGTACCCCGATTCGTCATCGACCACACAGACGACGAACCATCACGTCTCGAACAGGACGACGGACCATGCCGAGAACCTGTAATTGAGTCTGTGGGAATGGATGATTCAGCCATGAAAGAGACGAACATCTAGCTGAGGCCACCGTTGCGAATGATTCGAAATCGTACCTTTTGAAAGTAATATTTTCCAGCTCCCATTCCGAGCTCAACCTCGTCTCGTTTTCGTGTCGCTCCAGTGCCGCTGGGTGATGGCATCACGAATTAAAATCTACCCAACGCATGCTCTTCGAGCAAAGGACGACAAGAACCACACTAAGAGAATCCCTTGCGTTAAACAGTGGACTTGCCTTTACCGACCGATCGAATGTGGCGCGAAAGCTTGCGAAAGATTATCGGACGCGACCTCAATTTTCACTTCCACCTGGTGAATATAGCGATGGAGCAGCGGACGAGTGGACGATGGAAGCGTCAAGGATTTTTTTTTCTACGAGTACAATTCGACGCAACGCTTCGTTGATGGTTGGGATTTCCTTGACTAGCCGGTAGTGCTATAATATTCAACACCTTCAATAATGCCGTATTTAAATGTTCAAATGGCATGAATTACTATTCGTTATACCGCAATTGAACGATTTCGCCATTAGCGTAGCCTAGGAGTTTACTCTAGGCTTATCACAGGTTAAAATTAAGCGCCACAGTTAAGTGATTAAACCGGTCTGATAGCTGCCTTTGTGGAAAATGATCCCTAGCAAACATGCTTTCAATGGAGACCGAAAATTAAGGAAGAATGTAATTAGGCCAGATGGGGGAACTGTTGTGATTCTAATTAAGTATTTAACCTAGAAATGAAAACCTCAAAGGTGACAAAATGGTTCAAATTTCTGAGAGCTCCTTCCTATGGTGAAGCTAGTTTGTTTTTGACCGCTGATTATTCAATGTTTCAATTAAACGGACGTTTCAATTATGGCGCGGCGTTAGACTCCAGAATGTCTTTATGATACATTTTTAATGATTATTTGGAAATATTTATCCAAGACTTCAGTACAGTTCACCACACATAAAGATCCAATCACGATTGTCCATAACGATACGCCAGGTTGCAGACAAATCGTATCAAACGGCACCAAACGCACTAAACTGCTCTCACCATGCTTTTGCCGGATACGACATGAGCGATTGCCTTTTGTCGCTACAATCGGGCTGTGTGCCATTATTTATCGCTTTCCTGCCTGTTACCTCTTGGGAAATTTACAAACGGTTTGATAGATTACTCCGTTAAGCTGGACCGTGACGTGACCCGCTTACGTGAGAAGCTTTCTACTCTACTACCCTCACCGTGCGCCACACATCTTGGCTATTCAGAAGGGCTGACGGTGCCGCTATTAGTGATCATTTTCATAAATTTGCATACATGCAGCGAAGCAGAGTCGCACGCGATACGGAAGAAAGTGAACACCAATGAACATTGATTGTTTCACCCACGCACCTAACAAATCGGTATCTGGCATATGAAAGATGACAGATGGTTCGTTTACGTACGATATAACGGGGGAAAGCAAGAGCATGAAAGAGATTCCGGTTAATGCGTTAAGAGATTACATTATTCGTTTTTACTAAGCTATAGACCTTATAGCATAATTGTATACTTGTAAGTTTATGCTTGTGTACTTGTTGAGTAAGATCACTAGGAACATAGGTCGGCCTATGCCCGATCTTGATTTCTTAAATCTTGAATTTCAAATAAAGAAGATCCACAATTCTTTAAGCAGTACTGAAGATTTCAATTACTTCGAAAAAGTTCGAGAAATACCCCAACGATACGTATCAAGAACAAACCCAAAAACCAGATGTATTACAAAACAAATTGTAGCAGTGATTCAAGTAATTGAAATGACCCAAGGCCTTTTCCACCATGTGAAAGTTTCCCAAGAACACGCATTGATTAAGCCAATGAAAACATCTACAGGATCCATTACCATCCTACATCATCCCGCACCATCTCCGGAGGTTCAGGTTGCGTTTAATGCGTTCGAAATATCGGTCACCCCATGCGCTCGAATGCTCTTCTCGACAGCCCGACAGCTAATGCGGAGCAATGAACGAATTCTAATTTTACATCTGACCTCTTTCGTGTATCGGGAAGACGCTAGAGACCAAGACTTAACATTCCACCGTCGGGAATATCGGACGAAACGAAGGCGGTGTCTCCACCGTGCACGACACGATTCTAGGACCCAACAAACAACGCTATCTCAATCTGATCCCTTCGTTCTTCCAACCTTCCCATGTTGCTGTATGCTGCCGGCGGTACTTGTTGTGGGGTTGGACCTGTGTTCCAGATTTGTAACAAGTCACCAACGGACGGCACGAGTCGGAGCGGACGCTGCAAAGAAGCCGCCATCTTTAAAAGGCCATCCCGACCGGTCGGCGCCCTTGTAAATGCAAGGAGCATTACCAGACACAATTCCACCTCACTTCGCATACGTTACACGGCGGTAGGAAGCGCGTCCGTGGTTAAAAATCTTTACCTTCGCTTTTCCCTTCTCTCTTCTTCACGCACAATCCGAGGATCATTTGTCGGAATCAACCGGTCCGAGGGCAGTATGATGCGCGAGGAAGCGAATCATGATTCAAGAGCCTAAGCGGTTGATCTAGGCCACTGCAGACTGTCCGGAGACGATCGAGCACGTCGAAGAGCGTGCGTACTGCGAGAGTGCAGTTCATGAGAGCATACTGGCAGAAGTATTGAACTCTGCAGATAGTTTTGACATTTGCCAACAAACTTTCACTGCAAAATCATAACCAGCCGGCTGACGATGGAGCAGCTGCAATTACATCCACGTCTACATCCGATCAGGTTAACGAACGCTTCTGTTAGCAATAGCTAATCAGCATTTTAAACAGCTAGCATGTAAATAGTAGTGTAAACTGCTATTAACTTATAATTGACTCAACATTTCAGCATTTCCTTCTATTCCAACATTAGAGTGTAAAACTTCTTATAAAACTAATATAAATATTTAAACTGTTGCTTCATCATACAGCGAAAGCCCAAATTAAAAAGCGTGTGCACAGATTTGGGGTCACATTCCACTTTAGTTTGTGGTTCATTATTCGATTGTCGTGCAAAGGTGAAACCTGCGTAACGTCCTAACAAATGGGAACCGATCTATCAACGGTGCGGTTAGATGATCCAATGGTATTGAAAAACCGTGTCGAAATGCAGCACTGCTAGCTGCGCTGTAACGAAACGGTTGCTGTAACCAAACGTCATATAACAGTGGCGCACATCTGACAAATCTAGATCCTCACAACCAGCACAGCACGGCGGGTCCGGAGAAACCGATTTACACCTGATGGCTAATTTCATCCATCCATTTTCGTGTGTATGTTTTCGTAAGGACGGCCCGAAACCGAATAGTTTCCCCAAATATCGGATCCCTCACTGTGTGATGTTTGGGTTCATATTCGGGCGGGAATACTCAGGTTTTGGGGGGGGGGGAACTGTCTGGGCAGCACCAAAGACAAACAATGTCGTGCATGAGATCTAAGTTTTATCTACACAGCCTCCGCTCAAGCTGTCCTACATTTTATGCAGCGTTCCAACCGACAACCGTCGGAACCATGTCGAAAGCAATTCAAGAGCCGGAGAGAGCTAAGGATGGCCTTAAAACCGAAGATTGTTTGAGAAGCAGTCGCCAAAAAAAAAAGAGCTGGAGACCAACTTTCCACATCTGCTGAATCTGCTCGAAAGACACCATCTGTCATAGCCACCCCATGACATAACCGTTGGCGTTCGAAAGCCGTGTGACCTGTCCGCGTTTCGGTGACCACCTTGGTGGTGAGCGAGCCTGCAGTAGGGGCAGAGTTAAGTTTAGTTACTGACGCATAAAACGAAGCGCTTCAACGTGCATTAGCGATCAGCCCGGCTGAATGCGTGTGCGTATGAGAGTTCCGATAAGGGCCAGATATGTACTGCACGAACGCGAAATGGAGGCAGGGACACATCGATACACAAAGTTGTACCGAGCTACTCGTTAGAATATGGGTAATTCGATAAGCGTCATGTTTTTTCATCATTGTTATTTATGCTCGGCGGGAGAGATAAAGTAAAAGATTGGAAATAAAAAAGTTGGTTCCTTTAAAGTGAACACTCAGTACGTGACCTCTTACTGTATGCATAAGCAAATATTTGAACCGGGTTGGGTTAGGTAACCCGTCGCGCAAGTCACACCACTTCTCGCCAGTATCAGACCTCCTCTCGACCGTTGCTTAAATGATGCTGCCTGAGAATGACAAAAAAAAAAATACGATGGTGAACGATTCTAATGCACCTCGGGTTAGTAGGCTCAAGAGTCTCGTGTCGAAGAGATTTGACCCAGATATGGTGCGTCTGGGACCACTCGCGCCATTCGCCGTGTTTCACTCCACTCGCAATCGTTTGGACGGTGCGGCATCGATGGGGCGCTAAATAATCCGAAAAGCTAGCAGCTGGTGGCATTAGTTAGCGCGTGTAGCGCCCAACCGGTGATGACGATGAACCTGCGCCATTCGCCACCGGAGCAGATACGCGGAGCAGGCGAGTTAGTGCAAGAAGTCGGGATCGAATTAAACAACATTAAATCCGGACCGTGGAGAAAAAAACTGCGCTCCTAAAAAAAGTCTCATGGGGTGAGATTGGAGCGGACCGTTTCGGGGAAGTATTAAACGGTACACGTTTTAAGCTAGGCACATGGCTCGCATGATTTCCTGTCCGGCACGGACGGCTTACTGTCGATGGATTACGAATTGGAAGAGTGATTGGTAAGATCTAGAGGAAACTGTCTGACATTTTGCTGTGCGATGGCTTCGGATTATATTTCATCTTTTAAAGCAAATGGCGTCTATGCTCGGATTTCATCAACCGTTACTACTATGCATCTATTTTACAGTGCAATTTGTTTTAGTTTGAAAAAATTAAATTACTGAAAATTCAATGAGACATCAAAATGAAATTGAATGGCGTATTGCCAGCCGTTACGTATTGATCAACAGTCATGCGTTAAAAGAGAGCGCAAGATTGACTGTGTGCGCACGTAAGAAGCAGGTTGCGTTTTATCTGCTCCTTCCCAACGCGTTTCCGTAGTGTAGCGGTTATCACGTCTGCTTCACACGCAGAAGGTCCCCGGTTCGAACCCGGGCGGAAACAAAATCACTATTTTGTACTTATTTCTTTTCTAACGATGCTATATTTATGCTAATAATACGTTTAATGTGTCACATTAAAAATTGGAACAATTCTTTGTAACAATAAATTACTCTAAACTTATTTCAACTGAAAAAAAGGCAAGCATTAGTTAACTGTTCTCATGAACGCTAACCATGACTTTTTCGATCATAAAAATATCGGAGCTTTGTAGGCACACCCTGTACTCGTTCGCTCTAACGGCAACGTATGCTTTTTAACAGCAATCCAGCAAAAGGGCACCGCGTGTAGAAAAAAAAAAAACCAAGGAGGTAACTAATTTCCTTGATCTCAATATGCGTACCTTAACGTACCCGGCTGCCCCACACGGCATTATGTTGTTGCATTTTCCTTGGTGCATAGAACGACAATCGCTGGCACCGTCCATGAAATCACACACCCACTCAACTCATCGCCTCATCCGTTCACTCACTCATCTACTCCAAAGGTCCATCTCCATCGGTCGGAATTGTTTCATCCGGTCCCGGCGCGGAGACTGCCTCGATTTCCACCACAGTCACAGTGCTGCATCGTATATCGTTTAAGTATCACTCCTTGGCCTGTCGCCCGAGAGTGGTAAGCATTACTATGCGCCGTCCGTTTATTGCCGTCGGGTTCGATTAACCTCAATCGCAAGCGTTGTTGTAAATTCACAACTACTGTGTGTTGCGTGCCCTTTCCCACTGCGTTTGCATCTTGCAGGTTTCAGTTTATTTAGTTTCAAATATTTTACACTCAACAGTACGTCATAAACCTTACATAGGTCGGATACATTTTTGCAATTGTTTTAATTTACACGTGAAAAACACATACAGCGACACTATCAGAACAGCCATCTTTTTTCATTCTCTCCTTATCTTGTAACATTAGCATGTTACTACATGAACACAACAGTAACATGTTTTCAAGATCATTTTACGCACGATTGAACCATACACCCTACGCTCTTAGTAAGCCGCTGTAAGAGACAGATCGAAAATCATCGTGATACATGTTCGCAACGGCAATTCCTCTCTCCATCCTCATCACCTAGCTCTACACCGTACTCGGTGTTCTCGACAGCACCCTTCATACGTAGGGCCCTTGACATCCGGAGGGCGAGCTTGAACGAGCATAATCAGAGGTATTTAGAACACACATTTTATGACAAACCGCTGACATGACACCTGAGGACCAGTCCCGTAAAATTAGCACCCAATCGTACCGTACTGTACGCATCTGTTCGTACGTCACCTGTCATCTAAGCATTATGATTCTTGGCATGTGTTTTACGGCTGAGATGATAGAAAACGGAGCCGTTATGTGCTGTTAATGCGTGTGACAGTGGTTGGCAATGAAATGTAATTAGATGGATAGGAGAAAAAACTGTGTTTTCAACGAAAACCAAAAAGGTTTATCCCAAGCTACCCTTAAAATCGTTCGATTGCAAAAGAAAAACCACAAAAACAATCACTACTACACATTAGCCATAATGTAATGCTCTATAATATGCTATATCTCTTTTATGTGAAGATTGCTCTGTGCACATCGCTAGTCATTTGCTCTCCTGCACAGAGTCACTGCCAACCGGTTATGCTCGATGAGCAGCTCGAGCTAATGTGGCAATGATTGCCTGTATTAAAGTGGTTAATTGCTTTACCAGAAGCCAAGCTATTGGCGTTTACTTCTGGGATTAAGCGAGACTAAAAGACTATGGATGTGCTTCAGGCAAGAGTGACTAAGAGCAGACGGTTTGCTATCCTTCTTTTGTAGGTAATAGGAGTGAGATATTGGTACGGTATGGTCTAGACTAGTGATGGGAATAACCACTCAGTAACGTGAATTAAATCACAGTGAATGAGTTAGAATAGTGAGTTAAATCTTTAACTTTAAGTCTTTAAATGTTTAATCTCGCTGATTTATGTAGCTCTTCATGCCGATTCGCCACTCGCACAATGAGTTTCAACTCATTCATTTAACTGTCCCAGCTGGCACTCACTCACTATGATTTAACTCACTCACTCATTAGTCTAGACTAGAGATGTATATACTGAGTGAGTCAAATCTGGCTTATGAATGTTATATTTGTATGTCATTTGTATTTGTATGTCATTTAGCACGCCATGTTGAAATTCATGTAAGGTTATGTACACTATGTAGATTTCATTGCTTATATAGCTTGGATATATGGTAATGATGTCAAAAATATTGAAGCTTGCAAAGAAAAATTAACGAGTTAAATTGTAACTATAGGACTCCACATGAAACACACCTTCTGGATCCAACATACTATTAACTCACCAGACAAGCCACATAAATATCATACACCTTACCTTGCAGCCTTTCGATCGATTTGCAGCCTTTTGGGTTGGATCGTGCACCAAAAGTATGCCAGCCAAAGGAGTGCGCACCCTCACATCTGTACATCGCAAATGATTGCTCCTCGTTATTTGCATGATACATCGAATCGAAAAGGGATCACGATTACTGTGCGCTTAACGCGAAAGTTTCGGAAACAATAGGTGCTAAAACAGACCAGCGGGCACCCCATTCGGTGTCGGCCTCTTCCTTTGTGTGCTTGTACCAAACCGAAGCAAAAGTCCATAAAGGAAGTAAAACCACATGTCAGAACGCGCGGTTCACCTCTAGAGACCGTTGGCGCCGAACAACCGTCGGTCGGGGATGATCCCAAAACTACACCAAAAAAAAAATCTTGAATATCTTCATGGCTTCATGCCGGTTAATTGATACGAAAGCGTAGCACCCCAGATAAGTGTGTGAGTGTCACACTTTGTGCCTCTACTTTTTTGGTTGTTGTTGCTTGCCGTCCGCACAGCAGCTTTTTGTTTTGGAACATAATTTATTCACCAAACATGACACACTTTTGCATCAAGCGAAGTCCACCGCCCAATCAACCTGGCGTGACCCTGTGGAAGGGTGGTGAGTAGTCGCGTGAAGGGAGATGGACATCAGAAAAAAGTGGACCCGTCACTGCTCGATTTAACCGTCTTGCGAAGGTTGGTCGAGGGCCTATATGTATTGAGGTTTCATTTCCTTTTGCACTGTTTCGGTTATTGAAGCCATGCAAAAATAAACAGACGGTGACAAAGCGCATGAATACAGCAGAGTTCCAAACCCATTGTTTCAAGAGTTTCAAACCAAGTGAGAAACGAAAGTAGAATGATCAGAAATTGGTGGCACCATCATATGTTCTTATGGGAAGAATAGAACTAAAGAGTGTAAAAATGATTATAACTCAAATTTAGGTTAAAATACAACGCCATAAATAACGTTGTCACACATTAATATACTAACTGGTAACAGCGACTTAACTGGATCAATTAAACTCCACCATTTGTCATTGACGTCCACCCGTGAAATCGTTTAGTTGCATGACATCATCATCGTCCGAAGAAAGGCGAATATAAGCTCTTTTTCTTCTATTATACCACAACTGCACAACCACAAGATGTCTGCCATCGTTGGCTTCCGTGACTTGAGTTTATCCGCAACAGAATAATCAGTCATAGGTACAAGAAAACTGGTCTAGACGAAATTTGATCCCCAGTCCTATGAGCTATAAGCTTTTGTAAAATCATTATCATTCCAATTTTTGGTAGCTCATAGTTATAGCTTTAAGACAATTACATTAAAATAAAAATCATAACAGTGTGTATCGACTAAAATATTTTACCTCTAATCTTCAGATTCTGCACAGGTAATATTGTTGATGGAGTTGGAACTATTGCTGCAAAAACGAGGAATCTGAAATGTATTACTTCTAAAAGATTTCAGGAAATAATTCCATTCAGATTAAACTCTTTCTGTGAAGCTACGCTTGAAGCTTCATTTGCTTATCTTTTGATGTCAGTTGGACATTAATTATGCATTACTTCAAACGTGAAGCATTGCTCAAAAAAACTAACAACAGTAGCACAAACTATCTGCCTATCGTCTTTGAATTGCTCTCCTTCACGTTTGTTGATTCGCTCGTTAGCAAACCCAGACCCAGACAGCTTTGTTACGGGTGCACGCACAATTCCCTGCTCTTCCATGACCTGCAAAAAACACAAAACCCCTGCAGAGTTGGGGAGCTCCAGTTCAACCCACGGTGAAGAACCGGCATCAAAACCAAACGCAGCAGCTGCGTCGTGCGTAAACGCTTGGTGCGAACCCCATCGTCTGCCGGCTGGATAGTGACAGAAACGCACCAAAGAAGAAAAAGTCAATCCTCACCCGTCCGAACTGTGCGAGAAACAGAGACGGGCGAGTGCCGAAACCAAATAGGCCCGGTGGCGAAAAGCGAGATCTGCCATTTTCGTACCACGCGCTACGACCCCAAAAGACAGCACATGGTGTGCAATGGAGACAATGGGGAAAAACAAAATGTAACGAACAAAAAAAAAAACTACAAAAAAGCGAAAGAGAAACGCACGCACATCTTTGCGTATAGACGACCCCAAAACGGAAAAAAAAACGTGCGGGGTACCGAAGCAGGATGGAAACTAAAGTGTGCGAGACGACCTCAAGACCCACAAAAACGTGATAGTCTGCGTTTGTTGCTTGGCGACAGTTTTTGTCCCTGGGACAGGATGACCTGGTCACGGTTTTGAGAATTGAAATTTAATGTCGAGCAGTTCATGCAGATACTCAAACTTCCAATAAATATCGAAAGACAACTTATATGAAATTTACCGTAAAGGGAAGTAAATGAAGGTTTCAACTAATGATACCGAAACACTAGAACATATAATTTAATTCGTTTGAACAGGCAACAAACGCTGACAAACTCTGTTTCGTTACCTTGCCTAAAACGTATAACGTGACACAAGTGGCGTATACTGCACCCACAGCTGACATTCGAAATCTTAAAACGTGAAGAGGTCACATGTTTACGACGTTCAAACGCATCGTCATCTTGGGCGGTTTGTTTCACAATTCTGTTTTTTTTTTCTTCAAATATATCCATATCTCGCGTAGGGCGATCTTTAAACTATCGTCACCCTCATTAAGGGTCAGCTCCACACTGACTGGATTGGACAGGTCAACAAAGGCAGTGGAATAAATTAAACAACACAATTGGACGCCCTTTTTTCGCTTCCCCCCGAAGGGTACAAAAGAAAAAAAGAGCCAGCAGCTAAACAGCAGCAAATGTAAAATATACTTAAGGAAATCAACATACCCCCGGTGCGCACTGCACGATCGTGATGGACAACGATCGTTTGTTGTGAGAGCCTCATGCAGCTCATCTCGAACTAGATGCCATTTGGAACGACGAAAGTACCTTGAATAGATAATTAGAGGTAAACCTTGGCCGTTTCGTTATACGACTGTTGGACGTGGTTCCCAAATGCGGAGGGCATGAGCGTAATTGAAAGTTTTCTGTTACCAGTGTACATCTGTCGAACTTTAAGCGGAGATCTGTACCCTTTTCGATTGGAGCTATTGAGCCCTTCGCGCAATGGTACTTAAACGAAGAAGATCTTGATATACTGGTATTCCTCGTTGAACAACAAACGAAATCTTTTTAAAGTAATTCATATACCCAACATTTTTAAAGGACATGCCAGAGTCTTCTCAAAGTACGCGAAAGTGTAAAGATGGAACTCCTCTAAATGGATTGATAATGTAGAATTGGAGTCGCATAAGCAGCAAATCTGTCGTAAAGGTCTATAAAACTGTTTTACCAAGAACAACCATTTCCTGTGGGAGTTGCAGTCAATCGGTAGTGTCTCCTCTAGGTGACAGATCACAGTACACGTACAGGCTGGCAACATACTCCACTGCATTCGCCCTTCTTTTTCAGGTCTGCATCATCCATCCTTCATGAAGCTCGTGGCTCACCCTTTGAAACCTCACTTCCTTGACTCATTACGGAATTGAGAATCGTCGCGTAGTTAAAAGTAGGTCGCCTTATGTAGCCTATACCTTGAAACCATCAAGATGCAGTCGTTTTTTTTTTGCTGCAGCTTTCTCTTTCGCCCGCGTGCACATTACTGCCGGGTGCCATTGTTGATGAGTGAGACACTCTACCGGACGGATGGTTTTGGGTTTGGCTGCGGATTTTACTTTCCAGGCCCTCCCTGCACCGAACGTTACGTTTCCTTCAATTATCTTGTCCCCTTTTTCTCACTTCCTTTCGAACGTTCCGCAGGCCTAAGCCGGGCGGGATGCACGATATGTTACGGCGTATGTATCTACCCAACATTGCCAGGGCCATTCTCAGCACTTTAGGGAAAGTTCTTCATTCGCTGTACGATGTGACAGCTCAAGAATCTATAATCCTTAAATTCTCCTTTTCTTAACAACCCAAAATCAAATTCAGTAGCAATTGCACGTAACACCCTCTATTATATGCTTGTATAATCTTTTATTAATACACCATTCGTGATTGTAGCGAAATGTGATGGCCAGGTACTTAGATTTGGTGAAGTCTAACTGGTAATGATCGATAAACCACCAAAATCAAACCTACAATCAATCATACGTAAAATGTACTGAAATATTCATGAAGCTACGGGAGGGATGCAATCCATCAATTTACTATTCCCCTAGCGGCCGCTATGATCCAGAACAATGATAGGAAATAGGGCAACTTGCTACGAGAACTATGATAAATAAGATATGTGCTGCGTCTTCCTAAGTTACTGCTATACTCTAGAACTAGAGAAACGTAAAGCTATTTTAAGCCTAAAGAAGAAAAACATTTGCCCTAGTTTTTTTTATCATTGACACTTTCAATAGTTTTACAGTTTTTTGTACCTATCATTCATAAAAGTAATAATCCGGCGGGAATATAATGGTTTTTATTCATTTTTATATCGCAAATCACTGCTCCAGTTCTATACGGGAAGATTTGTTTACAGTGTACCTGTGTGTTCAACTCATCCCTAACATCTGTCTGTGTTGGTGGCTTGGGGATTTTTACCCGGCGTTCGATGATTGACCCACTTTAAAACTACTCGAGGTTATCCACCAGATGCAATACCTAAATATCGATTTCATCATACAGCTCCTGTGATGATTTGAGAATGTTGTTTAATTTAATTTTGATCTACTTGGAAAAAAATAACTTTGATTTTATTTTCCAAAGCAACTTATATTTTTATTAATTTAACCTAAATGTTTTTAATACAAATTGAAGAAAAAAAACCGGTAGGTGAAACGTATTTAATCTGTTCAATTGCAAAATAATCATTGTTCCTTTAACCTTTGCTTTAAATTTCAACATTGATTGAAGAACCCAATCATTCAAGGACTGGTAATTTGTGCACCCACCACAAAGCCGTAAGGCTAATTGTTCGGCCATCGTAAGAAAAACAATGCCAATGATCTCCGAGACAGAACAATTTCCTCCCACTCGGACTGGTTTATTGTTTAGGTTGTATGAGTAAGCAAGAACGTATAAAATTGGTTGGCTTGTCGTTTATTTCTCATTGCATCATACTTGCCGATGTACCCCGAAAAGAAGACAGAATATTGAAATAATCTTTTGAATAGCCATTAATAAAATGAGCGACACGTTTATCGAGAAACATTAGCGGCGTTCGAGTGAGGCGACCGAGGTTTCCTCCGAACGTAGGACTGATTATTCTGCTGGGGGTAATATAAAGTCACGGAAGCCAGAAATGGGAGCTTAGGACCTCTCGAGATCGTAGAGCCACAGAAAAAGAAAAAGATATTGGGATTTCATGTATACACACATACCGAAGGAGGATAATATGATATGTTTTAATTTATGCAAAATTAGGACGAATCAGTTGTTGACTGATGATGATGACCAACGATAGTTTTGGTTTTGTATGAGTTCTGACGTATCAACTCAAAGCTAAAATGCTCCTTGCAATCCATAAAAGCTGACAAGCAGAACTATCGCTCGCCGTATTGGTTTAAATGTTAATATTTTGACAAATTTAAGTTAAAGGAAACAAAAATGTATACCGTAAGTCATCATAGACCCCAACATCAGTCAAAATTAAGGGTAAAATGTAAATATTTGTTTTACGATGGAGTCGCCTGGTGTATTACTGTGATATGATGTAAATTTCCACTTTTTTCACTCGATGTGGATTGTTTACCCAAAAAATAAAGGATTCATAACAAACACTCTAATTCTGAACTTAGCTTTGCATGGTTGGAGCATAATAAACGAACTGATATCCATGAAAAATGTCACACGATTCGATACGATCGCGAGAAGAGACTTCTTTCTCTCTGCCCCGTTACAATCACATTCACCAGCAAAACGAAACATGAGCGGTCAAAACCCCACATTCAGCATATCGTGCCGGGGAGAACGAACGCCGTAATGCACGAGCGAGAGAATGAATATTACTACCACCACCCGAGTGTGGTGCGGTCGCCGCGTTAAAGCAGAAACTGTAAATATTGTATTGTATTTTGAAAACCCCGCTCTGACCTACTGAGAAACGTCCACAATGTGGATCATGGCCGGATATGCAATACATAATGTTGCGTTCGCTTCGCACACCCCAACGAGGAGGACAGAGAAAAGCCAAGCCGAAAGCATGAGCTACGTTCCATCCACCGTACCGACCAGGCACTTGAGTGTGTTTACATCGTGGAATGGATAGCCATCGTGGACCTACCCTTGACGGAAGACACTCTCTCCCGTACATATTATTTTGGCTTTTTTTTTTCTTTCTAGGGAAGGCCATGTCATACACATCCACCACAATACCTTCAACAGACACATCGGCAGTTCAATAATGGAGCATCAATGTAAGGACGGCGAGGTCATTTGCAATGTGTTGTAACTTTCGTAATCGATCGAAATTATCGTACCCAGACGTGGAGCGAAACCGACAAGACAAGTTGTCAATAGTAATTTAATCAAATAGTTGAGGTTATTGTTTTCGGATGCCAATCACGATACTGTAAAGGGAGTAAACGTCGATTTATGAAATTATAACATTCCCTTCGCAAAGCAACACAGAAAGCACGCGGGGCATTTCCTTAGTTCAGTAGAGTAATTTATTTCCACGCACCTTGTGCAGCATCATATATCGGTGATGACAAACATTTGCGGAAGACAGATACAAGAGAGCGTAAGTGTTAATTCCTCTCTCCAAATACCTTTTCCAGTAATGTACGAACTATTCACAATCAATCTTTTGGCGCTTATGTCGAGTCTTAGCGGTTCCCTACAAATGGCTTAGCGTACTGCCCAGATTCTGGGGAATGAATTGCTCTTTTCTGAATTTCACGCACAAGCAAAAAGCTTTCGCGAGATGGATTGTTAACTTGTTGCCAAACAAATACATCACTTCATCAGATGGTTCTCCATATTGCGATGTTGCAGATTTAACATGCGTAAGTAAAACGAGACAACATACCGCCGTACATTGTCGGTGGCAATTAATCTCTTAAGTAGCTGCAGTGTCAACGGCAAACAATTTTCCTTTCTTACGGTACCTAGCTGCGTCTTTACACTCGAATGTGAAGAGAATGGTCACACATCAATTAAAGATTCGCAAATTTATCGTTCAGCAGTCACAGTTTAAGATATGAAAAAATTGTTAGGCATTAATAAAACCTCAAAGCTAGTTTTTTCCTTGCGAGATATTACAGTAATAGACTTGCTTCGTTAAAGATCATTATATTTTGCAGATCATTTCATATACAATATAATAAAAGAAAATGTCTTAAAATTGATTGAACCAAATGCTAATTTTGTATGTTCTTTTGTTTGTTCTAAAATCATGGATGTTTTGAAAATGTTAAAATTTAATTTTGAGAAAACTAAAACCCTAAAGCAAGACACAGTTTAAAATTGATAGGATACTAGTTTACTAAGAAGCTATCATTTTAAAAACTTAGCTGTAACATGCTACATATACCAATGATTGTACGGCAAGGATTGATTAAACATAATTCAGATCCAGAAGAATAATTACAATTGGTCATGGATGAAGTGCAGTATGGGGTGATTCAAAGTACAGTGAAATTTGTCGTAATATTCTGGTTCTGAGATTATCGTGTTATAGTTTAAACGGATTTGCAAAATGCATTTAAATGCTCTCGTAACGCGGACGGTAATCAATAAATGTTACTTGCAATTATGAATCAATAAAAACTTAGGGAAACAGAGAATCAAACAAAAAATACACACACATACTTCCTACCACTATCGCCCTTTCGCTAGCTGCCTAAATTAGAACAAAGTCATTAAGTCATTAATCATGTTAAAACCCTAAAAGAACACATTGCTATCGATGTCTTTTCTCACGCGAGTCCTTTGTTGTTGCTTTAACACATCCTATATTAAATGCCCTCCTTGTATAACGATGTAAGTAAAAACATCTTTTGTTCTCGGCCTAACCCTTCGCACCATTTGTGACGATATCGAGCTTAAGTATTGTCATCAAAAGTGGATTCCTCTTCCCAGGTATCTACTCATCTGCATCGACCTCCTCCTTGGCGGTCATGAACATTTTCTGGCAGAACTGTGTTACCTGTGCTAGAGCGTCAGTGAACGCTTTGGGCTTATTCTTCCAGGCCACTCCGATGTAGTAGACCGGGATACCGGCCAGTGTTAATGCGACGCCCATGCCCACCTCGTACGGTGCTACGTAGCAAGGTACGATCAGTAAAAATGCGCAGATGATGACGAACACCGTTGGCACCCACAGCGGCACCCGGATTGGCCGATGAATATCGGGCCGGGTATAACGGAAGTATAGGACCGCACTGACTGACAGCATGATGAAGAACGATTCGACGATACTGCTGTAGGTGATAAGGACATACACATCGCTGATAAACAGATACAGCAGCGATAGTGCGCACTGCAAAGACAGCGGAAGAGAGAAATAGGCAGGCAATCAACAAAACGGAACAAATACGCGTGGCACGGGACAGTCGGATCTCGACAGGTTCCCCAAACAGCACGGGTATACGTTATGCTCACCAGAAACACGAGCGACGGCATTGGCGTGAAGCGGTTGACATTGATATGGGACAGAATTTCTGGCATGTGACCATTGCGCGCACCCACGAAGCACATACGGGACGATGTCATAATGTGCACGGAAAGCCCACCGAACGCGGCTATTGCCACCAGGATAGGCATCACGAACGACCCATAGCTCATGGCACGCTGGGCAAATGTCTACGGGAACCACAGCATCAGGGTAAGCGAATTCA
The DNA here is from genome assembly GCA_000473375.1 of Anopheles culicifacies. Taxonomy (NCBI): domain Eukaryota; kingdom Metazoa; phylum Arthropoda; class Insecta; order Diptera; family Culicidae; genus Anopheles; species Anopheles culicifacies. The sequence continues at coordinate 99,619 of KI422485.1, forward strand.
CCAATCCAACCAAAAGAAGAGAAAGAGAAAGAAGCGATCAAAAATAGCAAACTTAAGTTGCGCGCCAGGTTCTTTGCAAAAACCTAACAAGAATCAAACGTGCTATGCACATATATCTGACTAGATTAAAACACGAACTTACCACAGCAATGGCGTCGGAAGACAAAATAGCTTGGGGCGTCAGGACGGCCACATACGCCATATTTGCCAGCACGTAGATGGCCGTCACCAGGGGCAGGGAAATATAAATCGCCCTGGGCAGATTCTTGTACGGATCGCGCAATTCCTCGGTCATGAAGTTGAGGTAATTCCTACAGGTTGAAGGAGATTTGGGTTTTGTTCGATTAATGCCATTGCACACACACATATACAATGGGACGGAATAGGAGGACAGGCACAAGTGGCATTTGAATAGCCCGGCCGTAGCACACTCACCAGCCAGCGTAGGAGAAGATGCCGGAGTAGAAGGCGACCGAGATTTTACCGGGATCGGTTTCCGTACCGTCGAACGCGTTCTCAAAATTGTCCATACCACCATCAGCCACCGCCATCCAGACGACGCCAACCACTATCACCAGCACCAGTGCACCGATCTTGGTGAACATGAACATGTTTTGCATCTTGGTCGTCACCCGCACGTCGTAGGCGTTGATATAGGTAAGGGCGCAGATGGTAACGGCAGCAAACAGCTGCAAACCTATCGTCGGTACCGAGCAACCGGCCGCGAACAGTGGCTGGAACACGTAGCTAGCAAACGTAAGACCCATGATCGCATTTGTGCTAGGACTAGGTAATCCGAACAGGACGATCGCAAGACACACGCGGAGAGTCGAAAAGTTGGATCGAAAGCACACCCATATCCAAGGACATCCAGAAGCAAGCGACAAGAATAAGAAATTCTGTGATTAAATTCGACGTCAACTATTACAACCTTTCAATTCCGGTTCGAGGATCGCATCTTGCTGGCAATGCTTGAGACTTGTTGCAAAGTGTAAAGCTCAAACGAACGCAAGATCACTCGACACCGGAGTTTAACTCGCTGTTGCACACTTACACAAATATCACAGTTGCGTCCCAAAGGTACAGAAACGCTGGCAGTGGCCCGTAAGCCTCGAAGATGTAAGCGTAATCACCACCAGACTTGGGAATGGCGGTACCTAGCTCCGCATAACAGAGGGCACCAATCATGGACAACACACCGCACAGTACCCAGATCACGAGTGACGTCCCGACCGAACCAACCTCTTGCAGGACACCTTTCGGCGAAATGAAGATACCCGAGCCAAGAATAATGCCTAGAATGATAGCAACACCTTCCAGCAGCCCGAGTGATTTCTTCATTTTCACCTTGTCCAGATCCTGGTTGGAGGATGCTGCTTTATCGGAGGATACCATCGTATCCGGCCCATCTTCCGCGATGGAACTGAAATCGGTTGCGACTGAACCGACGCTAGGTGACACCAGATTGTCTTCCGTCGGAGAGTGCAGCTCCAACACTGCGTTTCGTTGCTTCAGCGGCATCGTGTCGACAACTCGCGGACACTATATTGTGTGCAGGCTCAGGATACTTCGGAAGTAGGAAAGAAAATGAAAACAAATAAATTAACAAAACAAAACCAATAAACATACGCGCGGGAGATCGTAGCAAACTAGAGACGAGTTGGGTTTCTGTGTACTTGGGTGCAGAGTTGAAGGGAAACGGGCTCGACACTGTTTCACTATTTCGGTGCAGTAATTCGGCGAAGTACGCTGTTATGAACAACATCGGGTAAATGTTGAATAACAAAATGTGGACCAAGCACCATACGAACCTACCGGTGCGTTACACAACTCAGAAACTGCTATGACCCACCGAAAGTTACACTTCTGACAAATGTGCCCATCCATCACGAGGGCCACACGTCTACTAGGCATTTCGTCAAACGCCTTCTACGTTGTTTCATCCTACATCCATGAATGTGCACTGAAACCTCCCATTCCGGCACTTAATTTGATAATTGTTCGCTAATCTTACCACCAGAGTCAATCACATCAGATCAATGGTAAGAACGCACACGACCGATCGATTCTAGCGGGACCTCGACCTTCTGCTTGAACCGTGCACAACTCTTCTTTTCCTGTGTCACCGTCAGATGATGCTCTGTCCTTGTACGCTTTGGCTTATCTGCAGCATGGGTTACACGCGTTCAGACGCAAACGAACAACGTACCAGCAAGTAGAACCACAGCAGAAGCTGACAACAGTAACCTGAGCACTGGCTATGCTTTCAATGCGGATGTCTGGATCTTCAGCTGACAGTTTGTAAAATAATAATATTCCACCTTTTCACGTGGCACGTTTCACGTTACACTGCAAATGCGAATGCGAACGATACAACTACGATGTACCGGCGACCAACGGTCAGTACGTACATTATTGAGCTTCACCATTAAGTGGGTGCTAAACAGAAAGAGGACAAATGTTTGTTTCTACAACTGATTTCTATCTAATTGATATGATCAAAGTTTCCTTGAGTGAATGGATGGAAGGAGGGAATGAATTCCGTTCATATCTTCACCTCAAATTTGACTACAGACTTGCGATCAAACTTTATCGTGCGTGTGTTCAGTTTGTTTTTCTTTTTTTGTTTAGAATGTAGTACACCCCACACTCACGCCAAAGACCTCCACACTTTCTCGGTAGACAAAGCAGCCCAACAGCCAGCGGGAACAATCTGTTGCGCAAACATGTTTGAAGAACATTCAAGGTCTCTGGACATCTCCGTCCGGTTGGACGACAGCAGTACGCACGGGAAAAGGGTGTGCTAATTGCATTTCCACTGAATCATACACAATTTCTATTTGCCGCATAATTTGGCGAGTCAACTGATAATTTGGTTATCGCTCGGTAGCTAACGACGCACTCAGCGGGATGAATGAAGACAGCTGGATGTACGTTCAGCAGCGATTAGGAACGCTGCCCACGTTGCTTGATTGTTTATGGGTCAAAGAGAGTTTCAAGATTGTATGCGAATTTCCGGTAGCATCAAGACGATTCCCAAGGCCGAACACACGCGCCATATTTATGGTCCTATTGCTAGACGCTTACTCAAAATACACACAACACAAATTACTTCAGAATTGGAACATGATTTAATTCCTGATATTGCACGTACATCTGAAATAATCCACCCACAGCTACGAATTTATAACACGATTCTATATCCACAGTTTGTTCAATGGTTTGAACGGTGGTTCATAGCACACTGGAGTAGGCGTCAATTAAGGATGATGTCGGTATGAGTTCGACTTGGAAACCCATAGGCACAACCTTCGCGTAGAATGTCTGAGCTGCACAAACTGTGTAGCAAAACAAGCAAGCCATAGTTCAGTATCAGTGCGCAGAGCAGACAGAGATGTGAGTGAGTGGATGATCAATTAAAAATTCCATCCACCCAACACATTCGTGGGCGTTATAATGAACGAACTATGTTTTGATGTCCAATTGAAGCCACTTTTAGTCTTCAACAATGGTAACATATTTTCCTGGGAACTCGTCGTTGAAAGTTGAAAGTTGACGACATCAATCATGTTTCAAAATAGCATTGAATGGCGTGGCAAATATTTATTCTTTGCAACATCTAACAGTTATCATCTGAAACGAAGTTCCACAGAGAAAGAGAGAGAGAGAGAGGCACACACTGGAACGAGAGTAAGATTAATTTCTTTGTGCAGCATGGTGTATGCGTGTGCGTTTTGTGATCCAACAGCTAGCAGATCTAATTCAAATGGTGCTGATCCATCGCGATTGCCGCGCGGATTGTGTTCTTCGGGTTGCTAGCGCTTTATCCAGCAACACGGGAGAGTATGCGATAAATAGGGCAAGGCTTTCTCCATGACCCGTTTTTCATTGCGTTGGTTCGTTTTTCTTCCCCGACAAATCATGCCCCATAGTACCCCCTTCTGGGGAATAACATACCGCCAAGTCAATTGCAGAGTGATTACGAGAAGAGAAGGAAAAAACACACACACATTTCCGAAGAGCATTGCGGTGTGTTTAGATTTATGCGTAACATTCAACAGTGACACGTTTGGCAGCCTCCCAGCATGTGCGATTATCCATAAACTCCACCATCGGCTTCGCTAGTGCTGCGGAACGTACCACTGGCCATGTATATGCTACGGTAATTAATTGATTTATTCTCGGACGCCTGATGTGAAGTGAAACAGAGGCGATGAAATGGAACGTATCGCGCCCCGTTGTACATTGATCACCGGATGCATATGTCGAAGCAAATCGATACGGTGCACTATCGTCTCGCAAATGTATTTATGCACATTGCACATCCCATTTTCGCCCGAGATCTGACCGATGAAAGTGCAACGAGCGCGTAATGGGGGAGGGGGGAATTGCAAAACCCAACCACCTTCCTACTAAAACAACCACAACCCGCATCGATTCGCACACTAAGGTCCGTGCGCCCGTTGCATCAATTATTCCCCGGGAATGTACCAAGCAAATCGGCAAACAAATGCATTTGTTGCAACAAGCAACGCCTCCCACCCACGGTACGGACAATCGATGCTACCACCATTGATCAACAAATCTCGACATCTCAGAGTCCTTGTGTCCACAGTGCTGCTTCCGTCCACCCAGCGCCCAGTGAGCCCAGCCGAATCCGCGGTACAGCTATTGGTGCAGTTATTTATTGCCGACTTAATTGCTGAAGTCATTATCATTGATTTTATTTGCATGCATTTATAATGTGCCTCTGTGTAAGTGAGATTTATCGAACGGCCAGTGGATGGTATGATCGTGTCAACACAGCGAGCGGCCATTGAAGCATTGCAACCGAATGGCACCTTACCACTTTGGTGGCATTATTTATCCTTCGACAATCGGTCGGTAAGAACCTGAAGGAGTAGCAAAATGGGTACCCTGACCTATTGACTTGGACAAGCAGGGAAAGCTGGTAGGGTCGTTCATGCTGGACCATTTTCCGTTTCGGGATCGAATAATTCTTCGTATATCATTTGTGCTTTTGTTTTGTAATTTGTCGGACAAGAGTTTTGGTGTTAACGCTAATTATTCTGATATGAAGGGACACCCCTAAACATACACGATACATTTATAAAACAATTCTTGAATATCCCTCTTGAAAAACATTATATATTAAACAAATTAAATAAAAAAAATCTGGGCAACACAAGAGAGAAAGAGAGTAAGATGTTTCCTTGCTGTGCTGGAATAATAATTTCCAGTTCCGTACTCTCAGAGTACACAGGAGGAACAAATGTGGGCACAGCCGATTCTTCGACTAATTGCGCCCTTGTCTGGAAACTCGCTCAAACGCAATTTTGAAGAAGTATTGTTTGCGATAAGATTTAATGTTCCATATTAAGGATATGCGTTGAAGATTAAACGTGTGGTGGATGTAACGATCCTATTTTTCCTCCAAATTATTGATTAATGTGTAAATTTACCCAATTCCCAGATGTTGAAAATTGGGTTTCAATTAATCTAAAAACTCACACGATAATCAACATCTGCATTATTAGCTTGGCCTGGATGATTTTTGGACGTCAAAGCATCAGACGAACTTTTTAGATCTTTACCTTACTCCAAAAATAAACTTTTTGCACTTGTGATGTATGTAATTGAGTAAGTAATATACCTGATTCTGCCTTGAATTGGTCGAATGAAGATATTGGTGAAGGTATCTGCGAACGAGAAGAAAGATAAGCATAAAAAGGTGTCAAATAGTGTCTGCGAAAAAAATGCTCGTTTAGTTATCATGACATGCAATTATTTGAAAATTTAGTTCGCATCGTCCCTTGTGCAACCATCACACAATTTGCACGGTACATCTTAGCTATCGAATCTACCGACACCATGATATCTCATAATCATCTGCTTGGTTTGCTACACGACAACAACAGCATCAACGTCATCACCAGCTTCATCAACATTGCGTCCATGATGCGATCCGATGGGATAATTAAAATGTAAAACAGCGGGGAATCTGCAATGCCACCCACCACCTAATGCCACACCAATGTCACAGTATAGAACTATGAGAAATGGAAATGCTATCCGGAAAAACCACCAACCTCAAACCGTAGCTATGTTTGACTGGGCAAATGGCCTGCGTAGCCAAGCCTGTCCGCATATCCACAACGGAACGGATTTACGTCAATCCAGGAATTCCACGAGTGAGACAATCCTTACCTAACACTGGAAACAGGGCCACGTATACGAGCACTGTGCACGGTACCTATCGACAAGATGATGCTCCAACTCGACCCGTCAAACGCAGACACACACGAGGATGGTTCCTGCCACCAGTGTAGCGCACAGTCTGTCATCAGGTGATTTCATTCCAACACCCAATTCTACAAAAAGCGGTACTTCCATTGTATGGTGGTCGACATACTCTCGGCACAGAATGTCCCACAAACCACAGAGTCGGCTTTCACCGACCCAGTCCAAACATTTTTGCTTTACGCGGTTGACACAACGAAGTAACGCTCTAACCATGTCAACCCGTCTTCATGATCTCGCTTATATCGAGCGTTGCAGTGGCTGCTCTGTGGCTCTTTATGACCGATAGCTTACGCTCAACTGCCTGATGGGTGAATGTGTGTGCTTTCGAATGCACCTTTTCACAGTAGTAGAAAGTTCTCTGCCACTGATCTTTCATATCCACATGAAATTTGGACATCTTTCCAAGAGTTTGTAGGGAATTTAGGATATAGTTTGCATATGAGCGTTAGTGACGTGTAGTGGGAAATGGAAATGAATCACATGTCTGTCACATGAACTCATTCAGTTGGGATATGATGAATAACGAAAAGCGACAGAGAACAATGGTGCTAAATTAATCTCTCCAAGTACAAGTACAAGTGATCTAAGTAACTTCGTCCTATTCAATATCTTTTTGTTGGTATATTTTGTTTTAAAGCAATATTAGAAACTATGCACTACAAAACAAGACAAAGACTTTAAAAGACATTCTTTTTTAAGCATAAAACCAAGTTCTTCAACATTCTCAGAATCCGCATTTTTTACTTTGCAAAGATGGAGAACATTTTGGATACCCCACGGATCACAACGCAAACATCATCTTATGCGTACACGTGCCAGTTATTTTGCTGGAACTCTGGCATTCAGCTTCTATTTCCCGGAATATCGTTATTTCGCGCTCGTTTCCCAATGTTTATATTTCCACCTCCGGCGGTACCGGCTGTGCTGCCAATGGCATCCGACAAAATGGAATTAGATTATTGGAACGCTTGACGGGGAATTTTGGCATCTGGCAAACAGCTCTCCATCGTGTTTGTAATAGCACATTCAAGGCCATGTAAAGATCACAGCGGATAAAAATTATGTGGCAACACACACGTGTGATCGAACTCATTCGCGTTTGAAATGAAAACGAAATTAATTACATCTACAGCTTCCGTGCTGTGCGATTCTCAGCTTATTGCAGCCATGATGTTTATTCTGTTCGAAATAAGTTAACAACCAAACACTCTACAATGTGTCCCCACGAATTTCTAATGCGTTCAATGAGAAGAACATACATTGAAGATATAATCTCCAGCGGGTGTATTGGAGTTGTAAAGAATAAACATAGTGCGCGGTAAACAGTACACATAATCTGAACAGTTCACCTTAACCTCACTCGGAAGGTGAGCTGTTGTGTACACTCTTAGTACACAACAGCATTACTGAAGGGCACGAAGGGCGGACACACATCAATAGACCACGATGCCTTTCCGACCTCCAGTAAATTCTCCACCACCTGCACACCTGTAGTACGTGTACGGAACCGCGGCTAGCTACACCGATGCCGGGGCATTCGATTCTCTAATCGTCATGGAAGCACCCAAAAGGGCCAGTTAGTCCGGTGTAGGAAGCGCGGGCGAACGCGCGTTTGCATACGCTCCTCTCCTCAGTGCGCGTAGCATGGCGAACAGTGAGATGACCTCGACCTGGTGGTCTTTTTTCTTCTCGTTTCCCTTCCCTACGGCAAAAAAAACACCCGCGGGGGACCTACACTCTCCGATGGCGAATGTTACTGTGCTGGGGAGGAGTTGGGGAAACCTTAGCACTGCAACCCTGAACTATATAGTCGGTTAGAAATGCCATCAGCAGCGTTTAGTTCGTCAAACGTTGCGTTCATTTGCGCTGCACTGGCGTACACGCGCCTCAAACTTTCCTTGCCATGCTGGTGATGTGAACGTTGGGCAGTATATATGTGGCAAGGCATCATTTCTGGTTACATTGACGTAGGGCAAGCGTTCTAACAACTTCGCCCAATGTTTGGATAATAAATTCTTTTCTCGTGAGCGAATAAACAGCGCACGAGAGCGAAGTACATAGCAGTGTGAGTTGCAAGAATCGTGAGTTACTTCACTCACTCAGCTTGGAGGTCCTTTTTAGTTTTGGAAAACAGTACATTTTATTAGTTCTTCTGCAGCTCTTGCTTGGTTCGTGCTCTGTAATAATTGAACACATGTTTTGTCCCTGGAACAAAATGCTTGGCAACCGAACCTTTTGCCTTGCCACATTCTTGATATTGAGAATGAATATGGTATATCAATAGTTGAAGTTGATGGACTCATTCGCAGGTCAGACTTTACTGTGTCGTTATTTTCGCTACTAAGTAAAGTTTATATAGAACCGATTGAAGAACTTTTCAATGCATTGATGTTGAAGAAATTTCTTAGTCATAATATCCTCATACTACTTTATCTTTTCGCTGTACCTTTTCTAAGGCTAGCTAAACCACACTCATCTACAATGACTCAACTCAAACTCGGCTACTGCCTGATGGAGTTGCCATACTTCGCGTTATGATGGTCGAGATAGTGGCGCATGGGGTTGGGCCTCCCCACACCGAATGCAGTGAGAATGCAATGGAATGCTGGAAACCACAGATGGGCGATAGGACATATGTTTGATTGTTTGCATATGCATACGCCCCGTGCACTGAAGCATGCTCCACTTTATTTGATGTAGGTTTTCCGGATCAAGGATTTAGCTTCACACTGGTTGGCATGCAAGAGCGAAACCAATGTCACACACCCGGGGGTTGCAAACACTAACGAGTTGACGGAATGGGGAAATTTATAATTCATGCCATTGTTAATTGCGCTTCATTACACCAACGGGACCGAGACAAAACGAGAGTCGTGGTACCAACCGTTCCTTCATCGTAGGAAGCAGAACACTGCTAATGCAAAACTGAGAAGTGGTAAGGTATGTGAATTGGAATGGTGAATTATGCTTCTATTTATTGTAACAATACTTCACAGGTAGGTATATTTTATTTGGTTCTTTTATGTAGTATTTCATGTTTATTTTAGATGTTATTATTATAGCTATTACTTAAGTAACGTAACCGTTTAAAAGATGTCAAGATTATAAACTCACTATATTTAGATAGATAAAGAAGATATAACAAAAAGGAAGTAAACGATCAAGTAATGACCTTATATAAAATTTCACTCAAGCATTCGGACGCATGGTTGCGCAGAGTAGAATCATCGTGCCGTACCACAGAGCATGTCATCCAAATTATTGTCCATTTAGATAAACCTTGACCCGTATCTGGAACGACTAGCCTCGGTGGAGCCATCCCCTAACCGTTTGGTTCACGTCCATCAAACAAAAGGGTGCAAGGACAAATTTACCATAAACGTAATGATCGTATCGCACGCAACGCCTCGCGGAGAGGTGAAGTTAGTAACAGTCGCGTATAACTCAAGTTCCATTGAACTTTCAAGCTTTAAGCGAAAAACGAAATAATGACAACATGTATTTGCTAGTATAAAAACGGAATGACTAAGCAAGGGAAATATTACCGTACGTGTTGGTGAACTATTAAATGCCTAACATTTCGATTAAACAAGTGACGGAAGAAATGGGACCGCGATAAATTGCACACAATTAATCATCGACCGGAAATAGGAAGCGGAGCACACAGTAAATGTCGAATTCCAAATAATAGGGGTTAAACTGAGAGAAATGGATTGTTTGTTTGAAGATGTAGACGGTACGGTAGTAGAGACGATACCATCTTCAAACGGCAGGACCCTGGATCGAATCCCATTCAAACCGTACCCTGAATGTGAAAACACATATCAGTAAGTGTAGTAAGGCAATAGCTGGTCTTTGGCTTGTCCAGATATTCAGCAGAAAACTGGAGCGGTTTGTTGTACTCCTCTGGCGAATTCCTACATAAACAATACGTTACAAATACTTATACAGCAAATGATACTTAGCGTTAACTCACAAGCCTTGACGCCCGAACCAGATTGTCATGGCACGGCACCTAGACGTGACTTTCCGACTTTTATACGTCTGTATCATTACACTCTCTCCGAAGAAGAAAAAATAGTCTCAAGTTTTCTTAACATTGCCTTATAGGGAACTTCGACAAGATCTATATGGAAAACGGAAGCGTAAAGGGAACACGTAGTTCCTGAACTTAAAAAGTTTCTTCTTCTTAAGAGTTAATTATATGTATAACTACAAAAAGTTTGGTCAAGAAATGCGATATCTTCTCAATGAACTCGGGTGCACGTGGATCGTAAACATCGCCCACCCACGAAAGCGTGTCAACCATTAAGGTGACAATTACCAGCAATAATTAACATGAAAGGGTAGCTCTCACAACATTATCCATCCATCGATCGCACAATGAATTTTTATGACAATAAACGAATAAACCATTGACCGAAAGTGGAAATCCACACGTTCTTTCATTATCAAGGCATCCATCTTGTCAAAATTGCATTTGCCAACAAATGTCACAAGCAGTGAATCACCCTTGCATCTTTTTCTGAATGTTTTGAGAGAGATTTCGGGCATCTTAATTACCTTGCTCAACTTGTTTTGACAGAATGATTCAAGAACCAAAATTAGTGTGACAGACGGTGCGTAATGTAAATGAATTTCCGATGAGCCCGTATTGTTAGAAAATTGTATAATCGAAGGACATCAAAATATTGTTTATTCAAAACAAAACAGACAAATCGTCTACATTTACAGGGTGTTCGAGACAAATTTGACTCCTGGCCTTTGGGTTTATATCTCAGGGTTGCGTTGACGTATCGAAATGATTGATATGTCATTCGATTACTAAAAGTTGTGCTAAAGAGTGTAAAAAATGTCTAGCTCCGTAAATATGTGGAACCAGTTCGAATTGTACAAGCGCGTAACGTGTGTTATGATGGTTCGTGCCGGCCATATGAATGCTGAAATTCGGAAGGCGGCGATGTGTTC
>KI422485.1:111749-138620 GCA_000473375.1 Anopheles culicifacies
GGCGTCCTGCAATACCAAAGGGGAGCTGGTGGCCAGAATAAAGGCCGTGTTTGCGGCCATCCCCAGAGACATGGTTGTCCGGGCTTGCGCGCGGTTCCGGAAGCGGGTGCAGGCGGCCATCGACGCGGAGGGGGGGTACTTTGAATAAAAAATGCGGCAAACATGATAAGCTAAACTTTGTAGAAAAAATTTTTTTTTTAATATTTAACATAAATTTGATAACAAAAATTTTCCTATTCCCTCAGAAACTGTCAAATTTATCTCGAGCACCCTGTAGATTATCACATGCAGTCGGAAATCCACAATCCCTTTCATCGTTTCGCGTCTTATTCTCGATATTAATGAACCGTTGACACATGGTAATGCTGATGCGCTGTTATACGTATCCGACAGTAAATTGTTTCACAGGTTTGCTCAACATATTTGGAGCATCGGTGACAACAATGGCAAGGCGTCACGAAGGTGTTCAGGGGCGTTTAAGTAGCATAAGCATCCAGTACGGACAGTCACCAAAAACACAGCCTGAACGCCAGCACCGAGAGGAGTGGTTGAATTAAAAAATCATTGACCTAGTCTCTGCCTCAATGGCACCGGGCACCAGTTCCCCTGACATTTTTCGTCGCGATCGTTGGATCTCTTCGGTCGTCTTTTTTCGACAGGTTGTACAGCAAACACACACACACACACACACACACACACACACACACACACACACACACACACACACACACACACACACACACGGACCGGTGTTCGACCTGAGGCCACGGCACGAGTCCAAGGCACTATCGTCTCATATTTCCTTTCGCACGCGAGCTCCATTTAACGAACGTGGTCGTTGGTCGCGGCAGGTCATTGCTATATCGTGTCGCCTGTTAAGTGAGTGTCCAAATTATTCGTTTTTTTTTGGCAGCCCGTAAGCAAACCGGAGACGAAATCAAAATGCAGCGTGCCGCCTAATGGAGTGAAGAGATTAATCAAAGAGCCGGTGACCGGGAGCGGCAGCAGCGAAGTAAATGTTGTCGATACGGACAATGTCCTTAAAATCAAACACGTTGGAATAAATAATAGAGGGAAAAAAGAAATAGATAGAGCGGATGGAGAGGGATAAACAGAGTCACAAGATGAGGTAGCGATGGTAGTCTTTGAAACGCGGCATGGGAACGAACTATCCAATTTGGCAGATATACAATCAAATTAATCGACATCATTTAGCGAGTGAATGGGATGGGGTTATATGCGCAAGATCAACCAATCTGCAGCAGTTTTATTCAATTATAACTTTGGAACTGTGGTGTAGTCAGGTAGCCGAGGTGATAGTGACGTTGATCTTCACACACGGCAGGACCAACCGGAGATCGAATCCCCATCCAGACCGTACTCACTTTGGCAGGTTTTGAACGTAATTTACGCAAAGCGAGAAAGCATGATAATTTAGCTAGCAGGGAACATACTTTTTCATTTGCACAGGTTGTGTGATTCAATAACTATGTTTATCCGACGATGTAATCGTAAAGGTGTGAGTACAACGTACAAGGGATGTTGGATTTTTAAAAGATTCATGCAATGTACAATTCCCAAATCGTTGTTGTACAATGATGCTATAAAGAACCAATTGAAACTAAATAATAGCAAAACCTAATACTACTAATTCCAATTGTGGTATTTCGTGTAGCTTCTTTAAATAATACTCTAAACACTTTAAATTTATTCTTTTGATACATGTAAGAATGCAAGAAGAAAGGAAAAATAAAATATTCCGTATAGGAGTTAAAATTCAAATGGCTATGTCAATTTCGATGAAAACATTACACCGTTGCAAGCTGAAACGTGATTGATTATCTTGATTTGATCGCAATCGTACACCTATCGGCTCGTTGCATCGGAGGGTGATTTGTTTTGCATCAGATTTTCTCTTGATTGACCGATCCAACAGGCTAGGAAATGGTCAATGCAACGATACCGATCTATGAAGGGCTACTTCTCGCAATGCCGCCACAATTGTATTCACCAGTTGACCAGCCAACCGTGCGGATACCACTAAACAACCAGTAACCGCAATGTTAACCCCCGTTTGACCCACGCAATAGACAGTTTAGTGAACGAGTGCTTACGTTTGATGTGAATGCACTACATCTAATTGACTCTCGAAACAGTACGGCAGGCAACGGTGCGCAGTTGCAAATATGTCTCGCGAGGTTTACCAGCGACAGACAGCCATGCCAATCGTATGCCGGAAGCATTCCGTACGAAATTGGGGCCAATGCAAGCGCAGGGTTTGTGGGCGGTTACTGTAATTGCAATCATCTCGCACACCAAGCAGCCAGCAAACGGCATTATTAAGTCAACAAGCTGGCAAAGGTATTTGTTGCTAGTTCAACGTTATTTCACCAGAAACCTATAATAATCGCTACGAGACGGCATAATTCGATCTTTACTTTTCCTAGCGACTGGTACAAAATTTGCTACTGTCTTGATTGAACTACTACTCGAACGAAGTTTAAGGCTTTTGTGATTTTACAGGGTTTATCGTAATAAATTCGTAGCTAGTTCCACATAACATAGAATAAATTGGGATATGCAGGCCTAACATGATAATTTTAAATAACTTTTGTTTATTTTTTTATCTTTTTAAAGCAAAAGCGAAAATTTATAAACTATCAAAATGTTAACCTGCTATCTTTAATCTGTTACCTAAAACAAGATAGTCAATCCTGAGAAATGGAAGGGAGGTTTTTGGTCCCAAAGGGAAATTATTGGCCTCATAAAAGCAAGTAACTGGAATATCTACACTTAACTCTGATATTCAATTAGTAGTTAAAAAGTCATTAAATTTTCCGCGGGATGACCAATTAGATCTTAACTTATCTCGATACGCTGTAAATCATTCTTTTATTGAAACGTTTAATACGACAATAAAATCACTTCAGCTACCCTGCAACCGTGTCCGTTGGCACGCGCAGTCGAAGGAGAACTTTCGCGTGGGTGGCGCGTGCCAGACTGCTGCAACTCAACAGTAGCCTGCAATGCCAATCTGCACACAGTCTCGCCTTTCCACCTTTACTTTTCTTTCAGTTTCATCTCTACACTTTTGACTTTAAGTCTTCGAACCAACATCACCGTTGGTTGATCTCGATTTTAGGTCGATTTCAAAATAACTGATCTGTACATACAAAACGGTAGGATAACGCAAGCAACACATGGTCGGAATTGAATGTGGCTTGCAAGTCGTCCATTACCTAGCGTTACAGCTACAATGAGACTGAAAACAGCCGAATGGCTAGTGTAGGGCTTTCCACTACACCAAAACTATTCATCGTAGCGAGTACAACGTTCAAAAGATTAAAGCACCAGTGGCATTTGCTCCAAGCGATCCGGATTGCTTCGTTTACGTTAAAACCGTTCTGGAGCGTAAAATGCCGAGCTACGGTGCTACCGTATTTGAATCGGGCAATGTTGCAACGTTGATTGATTGAAATGCACATGCGCTTGGAAATGGTTTGTGCCCATTTGGCAACGAATTGTGCTACAGGCGCAGCATAGTACAGAACACGCGATGCAATACACGGTCCGTTTCCTGATCAATGCATATTTTATCGCACATCGGCACAGATCTGGGCAAGCACTCAAGAGGCAGTAACAGGGATTTTTGAACATTGTGTGTCTTATATTTGGTTTATACTTATGAGGCTCATAATGTTAATAGGAGTGGGTGATGTCGAATAATAAAACAACGCATTAATTGTGTCTTGTACCTGGAGTAAATTATTACTGAACATAGCATAATGTGCATGGTTCTGAACTAGATCGTAGTTTGAAGTTCATGTTGGTAGTTTGTATTGATTTCAATTATAATCAAAACTGTAGCTGAAAAACATTCTGCATCACACATTTATCTCGATAAATGTGTTTGCTCGTGGGGTTTATATGCCTTAGAATGATCGTAAATTCGAATAAAAGCATAAAGAAATCCAATGTCGCATTATACATGGCAAACCTGAGATGCCCCACCAAGAAGATGGTCCTTAGCAACCCGTTTGGTATGAGGCGTAGAGGAACAGAGAATAGTATAACCTGATGGAGATCGGATGTGCAGCACTGGATCGAGTTTCTTGGAAAAGGATTAGCGACTTGGCCATATCTAGCAGATGTGCTCAATAGAACGCCTCGAGAAAGAAAAGCAAAAGAAGTTTCCAAAACATAAATTGCAGACTGGCGATACAGCGCAATCATTAACGTACACGACTCAGCTACATACTTTGGACCAAGTTCAAATCGAATTTGTACCGATCATACACAAAAATGTGACACTATTCGACTATGCAGACATATCAAGTCTTTCTCCTATATGGGGAGATATGGTTTAGGTAAGATATATAAGATAATCAAGCCATTTCTAGGCAAAGCACTTATCATATTATTGTGAACAAGGTTCAGTAGCGTGTAAAACAATACTTTTGGGTGAATGTTTAGATCGAACACATTAGGAAAGAATGTTTAAAACAATTTCTCTTGAAGGGTACTGGAGAAGTTGATATTGGTTTTTAATGAAAAGCTATTGAAAAAATCCTTATCATGCCTTTCCTTTCATTGTTTATAGCAAACACCCATAATCTGGAGCATAATTATAGTTACACGATTATATAATCATCATTAGTAAACAATATCAACTATAATTCCAATTAAGGGATTCCAAGCATATAAAACATTTCACTAATCGAAAACACACTCTCTCCACCTCGGGGCGATACCAGTTGACCTCAATTAGGCAAATGACAGTCGAACGAAATTAGCCAATAAGCGTTTGCATTTCCTACGCATGGATACGGATGTTGTCACCGGCGACGCGCGATTTCTCATACTTGGCCCTTCCGATTGACATATGACTCTTTGGAGTATCTGCTTCTAGTTTATGTTTCTAGGCAGTGTTTGTTGTCAAGATCCCCACGGGGGATGCACACAGCATAAGTCCCTTTCGACCGGCACAAGTGTGAGATCATTAAAGGCAAAGAGCCATGTAATAGGGATAAATAAAAATATACAAATCCCTTGTTTTCTATCTCTTTCCCGGGTTCTAACATTACTGTGATACTCTTGAACAGCTCGTTAGTGGTTATGGAGGGTACGTAAGTTGTGACCTACATTTTCCCAGCTGTTCATATTCTGGTGCGGAAATGATGATGCCATGACGCTTGCGGATATTTTCAAACACATCATTTGGTTCGTGACAAATTCTACTGCATGTCTGTAGCACCACCTCCCAGAAGGGTGCAAGCAACATAAAACAAGCGTATTTACATTTGTATTGAGAGTTGTACATTAATTACGAAAAGGAGCATCATTTGTAAGGCAACTATTCAGCAGTTTGCTACAATGCATGGTGCTTCAATATTTTAATGTTTTCAAATTATAGTTCTTTCATACGATCAACTTTTATTTACATCTTCTTTCCTATCCGTACTTACATTAACACGGAATTAAAATAAGCCATTATACGAATTATCGTACAATTGATGAAATTCAAACAATTCCAATTAAGTAATCACCACATCAACAGAAATTGTGTAAGGCAACAACAAACAGCCCAGCTACTGGTGAGATAAAATCGAAACATGTTTTCTTCCATGGTGTGAGCATTTTTGAAATTCTAAAATTATAAACACACACAGATTATGTTTCAAGATTTTCTCGTTCTGCTTGTTCTTGTTTCAGTTCTCAACTCAAATGGGAATAAAAAAATAAACTAACGATGGCGACACCATACACATACTTATGTAAATCCTATACGTTACAATACTTCATTGCAAATGGTTCTCAATGGATGACAAACGTTCCTGTGACCTGTTTTTTTGTGATGAACTGACACTGGCAACATTCTAGGACGAGCTAGACCCCTATTCCACCGACGATTGGGATCCGTTTGACCTAATTCGGGCAATGACAAAATAACCAAATCGGAAGCTTCCCTACTTTGTTGCAGTGGCCTCGAGAACAGTGGTAGACAAAGTGTGTCAAGTGATGTGGACGGTACGGAAGAATCATGATTATTCTATCCCACATGCCGATGATGGTCGTATCAATCGTAGTTTTACATCATATCGATCCACAACCCACTGCAATTTACAAAGGAATGGGCGAAGTATTCTGAGCCGGCATCTAATTTTCCTCGATCGAATCAGGGATGTAGAGACTACGATTCAACCCAGGCCGAACATCGTGATTAAGTTCATGTTTGGCGTAGAATACAATACCATAGTTGGCTCTTTGGACTTTTTTTAGTAACGCCTAAGCGAATGTTCTGACGGTGATGAATTAATTTCGCATCAATATGTATCAGAATGTTTAAACAAATCACGCCCAGTGACGAATGTTTGTTTGACAGTTTGTCTATGCATGCATCAAAATCAGGTTGAACTTCCAAGCTACCTGGTTGAAGCTAAATGGTAAAATATTTTAATTCTCCCTCCAAAGTATTGCGATCCCAAGTAAACGTTCCATTGTGCTTATTGCGTTCCAACGGTTAAAGCTAAGAAGGCAACATGCAATCTTCAAGAAAACCATTTCCACCCGTACTCACATGCAACTCATCTTCCATAAAATTATTTCCACCACGTGTCATTGCCCTTTCCATGTACCATTCGTTTGTGTCTTGTACTTGTATCAAGCAGAACGAGATACACAAGTAGACGCCAAATTCTGTAATAAACCGGTCTGGAAACGCATTGCCTCCTGCAGGGCATATGCATGCATTCCTACGCAAAATGTAGCAAAAGTGCAAAAGTACCATCATGTGCGTTTTTATTTATTTTTGTACAACGTTTGTTTGCTTGCGGGGAAAACGATTCAACACCAAGAATTGATAATGTTAATATGACCTTTTCTTTTCGTTGAATGGTAAATAAGCAAATATGATAAAAGAATGTATCATTTCACAAACCGATGTGTTTCATTATCGTATTACGCGCAATAATTTTGCCTAGGGAAAACGTATCACCAGCAAAATAATAGGAATGGAGTTGCATTTAAAGGTGGAATGACGTATTGTACACGACAGATCGATAACATGGGAATTGATACCATGGCGCGAAGAATGTAACGAAAGAGAAGTACTATCCAGCCTAGTTTAACGTATCATCGGATACGTTATTATTAATGGCATCATACCATCCTGAATTTGATAGCCAATACCAACTCTGTGGCGAAATGGCGTCTGATACAGACAGATATAGAATACGGTTCAACACGTCTTCTGTTTTACTACGTTTTTACTGGGAGTTTGAAAATAAACCAGCTACACAAATAAGACGCATTTCTTTTTGCTCAATTTGCTACATGTATGCGAAAAGTGTCTTCTTGAACCAGACATCGATGATGGATAAAAAATTCATATCTTGCGACTAAGTAAAACAGATCGATAGAGACTAAGACTTTGAATTCGTTACATTAACCGGCACTTTTTAAATGTGGGTTAACCTGCCACACAAAGTTCAACATAAAGTTTATATTTGAAACCTACACAGAGAGTAACAGGAGGCAAAATTTCATCAGACACATGATATTCTAGTGTTCGATACGTAAAACCTGTCAAACCGGCACCGGGCATCATCTCATCGCTGCCATGATAGTTGGCGCATGACCAGTAGCGTTCAGGAAATATAACCTCTGCCCGCGCTAGACAAGCAAGTGAAACACACGGCAGCATGTTAACCATCATCTTCGCCAGCGAAGCACATGTAGTGCGAGGTTAGGGTGTGCCGATAGTAGCTAGACAATGGATTACCAGCTTCCGCCCGGCGGGTTCTCCTCGAAGGGTTAAAGATCAATAATATTTCCAATGCATTGACCAACCAAACAAGCTAGTTGTTTATCAAGGCCTCCCGTTCTAGCTGGCAAGCAAAATGCCGGCTTTGTTAATGGTACAATATTTGTCCTCGACCTGCTTCCAGATGACCTTCCCACCGACAGGTACAGCCCTAATGTAAGCTCCTTTCTGCTTGCTTTCGGTTTATCCGTGTTCCTTATTGGTATTTCTTTTCCTTTTGCACACACGCACAAGGTCCCTTAAGGACTCGCTAACCATGACGTCGTAAGCATCGCCAGACAATTTTCTATCCACTAACCATGTGAATATCCTTAAAACGTAATTATAGCTAAACGTACTATGGATAACTATGGCCAGTACTTACCTCGTACTTTTGCTGGTCCAGTAGCCTTTGTTTCGTACCAATGTTGAGTTTCTGTAGTTTGCACAAGCACACAACTTTTTTGTAAGTTGCAAATACAACTCTTGCTGCCCGGAGAGACTGTTTGCGTGAGTCGTTTCTACTTTGCAATTAAACGTTTCCGCCGTGGGCAGGTAAGGTAAGAAACACACAAGGAAAGAATTAAAATAAACCCCACCGTGGGGAAAACTACTGAACCGCTCGATGCACCAGACGGAAGATTCGCGCTATTGCGGACCGGTTGAATCGTCAGTACACTTTTCTACACTGCAGCAGGTTCGCCGGCCGGGCTGCTATACTTTTTATCGTGCGCATCTGTCCGAAAAGAACGGAATGGTACGTCGATTTTCCCACTTCGTCGCATTCGATTACGCACCTACGCACCCGCCCGGCTGCCTACCCGTATACGGGAGCAATGGTTTTAACTTATTCTTTGTCACAGTTCTGGATGCACTTTACACACTGATGAAGCTAACACGAGCGATTTGTTCGATTCTGAATAATACCGAAGAGCGAGACACTGGTCCTCAGCTACTTTGATCCTTTATTTGGTGCCGTTCCTATACTGCTGTGTAGTTTTTCCTCCGTGCCATTCCACTAGCCCGCGCTTTCAACACTACATAGGGAGATGAAAAAGTGATGGACCACGCAGTTAATTAAAACTTTTCCGAATACAAACAATCCCTACTACCCCATTTATTGTTTCCTACCGCACAATTCGTATTGGGTTTTCCAGAAGATGACGAGAGATTTTTTAAACGTACATGTGTGCTCGTTTTTTCGACTTTTCCGATTATTTTTTTCCGAAAAACGGGCTTTGACAGGCGGAATGCGTTTGACAGCAGAATGTTATGAAAGAGGGAAACGTCAAATCATGCCAACTTTTGTCCAAAATAACGATCCCCTAGTTTATTGTGACCGCAAACGCCCACAGTTATGCCCGTAGTGCGGCGAAAGAAAGAGCGAGAAGCGAACGACATTAAGTAGAGATAGCAAGTGATGATATTTTCCTACCATCTCTTTCGTTTCTACGCGTTTGTTTCGGTGGTCACCATCTCATTCGCACAGTACCATTCAACGACTTCAACAAATTTCTGAAACCCTTGCTACGCGTCACACCCTGCGAGGTTGTGTTTAAAACATATTTTTTAAAGCGTAAACCTGAGAGAAAAGTGATTTTAATGTCGTCAATACATAGCTAGAAGGTTAAAGCTTCGAACACGATTGGCGTTTAGCAGTGAACAGTCTATGTACGTTGGTGAAACAGTAAAACAAATTGTATGAAAATTTACAGAACACGCGCGTGCGTGTATGTGTGTGAAAAAAACATAAAGCGAGCGTATACAGTGCTGCGGGAGGGTGACTAATCTGATGTGAATTTTGCTGCATTTTGTAGCAACTCGGTGAACGGGCAAACAAAAGCATTGCTGCTCGCAAAAAAAAGAATAGCTGAGCTGGAACAAAGGTTGCCTCGTTGCTGGTTTGGAGTGCGAGCACGTTAGTCTCAAGTGAAATTGTAACCGCGAGCACAACTTTCTCGCTTGATTGGTGGCAGTTCCGGGCGCGATGGAAACGCTATCGAATTTCGGCCAAGTGGCCCTGAAATGGGATCCAAAGAATCTAGAAATACGCACAATGTCGGTGGAAAAAACGCTTGAACCGCTGGTACTGCAGGTGACCACTCTAGTGAGCACGAAGGGACCGAGCAAAAAGAAGAAAGGTAAATTATTACTGGTCACCCACCGATTGTGCCTGCACCCTGTGCAGTTCCGTGTCGTGAATCATTCAAGCAGAATTCCCCATCCGGGATTGCTATTGTTTGACATCGTTTTCCCTGGAACTGAATTGCTGCCGTTGGTATTGTCCAGGTCATTAAAATCATTCTTATTTCTCGTTTCTATGCAACCCTCGACCACCTACTGTAACGATGGATGCTTCAGGCAAATCGAAACGCGCAAGTGCGTTAGTGGCCGCCGTTGAAAAAGCCACCGACATTTTCATCGAGCGCGGCGAACAGATTGCCTATGAAAATCCGGACATCACGCAGGAGATGCTGTCGGCGGTGGAGGAAGTTCGCAAAACGGGCTCCGCGATGAGCATTGCAGCGCGTGAATTTTCCGAGGATCCGTGCAGCTCGCTAAAGCGCGGAAACATGGTTCGTGCAGCAAGAAATCTGCTTTCCGCTGTAACACGGCTGCTCATCCTAGCCGATATGGTCGACGTGCATTTGCTGCTAAAGTCGCTGCACGTCGTCGAGGACGACCTGGACAAACTGCGAAATGCCTCGTCGCAGGACGAGCTTATGAACAACATGCGCCAGTTTGGCCGTAATGCAAACGAGCTGATTAAACAGGCAGCCAAACGCCAACAGGAGCTGAAAGACCCGCAGCTACGGGACGATCTGGCTGCGGCCCGGGCTGTGCTGAAGAAGCACTCCACTATGCTGCTGACGGCATCGAAAGTGTACGTACGTCATCCCGAGCTCGATCTGGCCAAGGTGAACCGGGATCATATTCTGAAGCAGGTGTGTGAAGCAGTCAACACGATTAGCGATGTGGCGCAGGGCAAGTCGTCTCAGCCGCAGGACGTTTACGTTGGTGCTGGCGAGTTGGCGGCAGCATTGGATGATTTCGACGAGGGCATTATTATGGATCCGCGAGCATACAATGAAGTCCGCTCAAGACCGTCGCTTGAGGAGCGACTTGAGAGTATCATCAGTGCAGCAGCACTTATGGCAGATGCGGACTGTACTCGCGATGAGCGCCGTGAACGCATCGTCGGAGAGTGTAACGCAGTGCGTCAAGCGCTGCAGGATCTGCTATCTGAGTACATGTCTAACGTAAGTACATTTTTGCAAACTCTTCGTGGCACAAACCAATTTATTCTTGCTGTGGATAAAAGACTAACGGTTTGTGTTTTTTTCCCTTCTTGACAGATGGGCACGAAAGATCGCACCCCGGAACTTGAACGCGCAATCGGTCACATGTATCGAAAAACGAAGGATTTACGCCGGCAGCTACGCAAGGCGGTTGTCGACCATGTTTCGGACTCGTTCCTGGAAACAAACATGCCACTGCTGGACCTGATCGAAGCAGCACGCGGTGGCAACGAAAAAGTGGTCCGTGAGCGGGCCGACATCTTCACCAAGCATGCAGAAAAGCTGGTGGAAGTGGCAAACCTTGTGTGCAGCATGTCGAACAACGAAGATGGTGTGAAGATGGTACGATACGCGGCAGATCAAATCGAAACGCTCTGCCCGCAAGTAATCAATGCGGCGCTCATACTGGCCGCTCGACCCAACTCTAAGGTAGCGCAGGAGAACATGGAAGCGTACCGGCAGGCATGGGAAAATCAAGTTCGCATTTTAACCGAAGCTGTGGATGACATTACCACAATCGACGATTTCCTTGCCGTGTCGGAGAATCACATCCTGGAGGATGTGAATAAGTGTGTGCTTGCGCTACAGGAAGGCGATGCACTGGATCTGCGTAATACTGCTGGTGCAATTCAGGGACGTTCGGCGCGCGTTTGCAATGTGGTCGAAGCGGAGATGGACAATTACGAACCGTGCATCTACACCAAGCGCGTGCTGGAGGCGGTAAAGGTACTGCGCGAACAGGTGATGTCCAAGTTTGCGCAGCGTGTCGATGTGGCGGTTGATGCACTATCTTCCAACTCACCGAAGGATGTGGATGAGAACGATTTCATCGACGCATCACGTCTTGTATACGATGGTGTGCGTGAAATTCGTCGTGCCGTGCTAATGAACAGGGTAAGTCCGATTGCATTAGGTAACATTTTCCGTCATACCTTCCCAATTCTAGACACCTTCAACACATAATCATTTCATGAGCTGATTTTCAAATCAATAGCCCAGATTATTCTTCAATAGCGTACGTGCGTGGGAGCAAGTTTCCCGAAACATCTTCATTAGTATATTTTATTGAAATTTATCACATTATTTAACGCATACATCTTTACCTATCTATATCCTACCTTAAACAAAGGACGAAGAAGATTTGGATCCAGAAGATATTGAAGATGAACAGTACACGCTCGAAACTAGAAGCAAATGTAAGCGAAAATCGATGGCCAAGAGTTTGCCAAGTTGTCATATGTGTCCGAGTTTATTGTTGTGTGTGTGTAATTTGGGATTGCTTACTTATGATTGTAGCTATTGTACCATCCCCTTTCATATATTCCATTGTGTCTTATGTTGTTCAAATGTATATTCATTTCATTATTATTATATTTTTGTTTCGTTCTATGTATCATTCATTGCACGGCGCCTGTGTATCCTCCAACAAAACGTGTGGAAATTGTTTCATTGTTGCTTGTACTTTCATTCAACTCACTCGTGTGTATGTGTGTGCCTGTTCAATGTGTGTCTTGTTTTGTCAATGTTTGGAATTGCATGTAAAACCAGAGTTCCGATGAGTTGGATACGGATACAGAATTCGAACCTGTCGAGGATATGACTGTCGAAACACGTAGTAGATGTAAGCATACGATTCATATGTTTTCTTTCATTTCGCGTGTATTGAATTTATCGTTATGAAAATCACCGTTAAACGTAGAATTCGGCATGTGGTAGATTAGAATTTTGCTTTTATGAATTGTAGTAATCCACAAGAAAAAAGAGAACTAATATAATGCATCCCTTTTCGACAGCGAGTGCACATACCGGCGACCAAACCATTGATGAGTATCCTGAAATTAGTGGCATCACAACTGCTAGAGTAAGTGTCATTCCTTCATTCTCATTTCGTGTTTTGTTTCATTTGCTAAAAATCTTACTAAACTAAACCCAAATGTTCACACTCCACCTTCAGGAAGCTATGCGTAAAATGAATGAGGAAGATAAGCAGAAGATTATGCAACAGGTTGAACTGTTCCGTCGCGAGAAACTGACCTTCGATTCGGAGGTAGCGAAATGGGACGACACCGGTAACGATATCATCTATCTTGCCAAGCACATGTGTATGATCATGATGGAGATGACGGACTTTACGCGGTACGTCGAAGAATGATGCTCTTTATCATCGTGCTCAGCTAATGTCCTCTACTTCTATCACTTAACAGTGGACGTGGACCATTAAAAACGACGATGGATGTTATTAATGCGGCGAAGAAAATTTCCGAAGCCGGAACCAAGCTGGACAAGCTGACGCGTGAAATCGCCGACCAGTGCCCGGAAAGTTCTACCAAGAAGGATTTACTGGCCTACCTGCAGCGTATCGCCCTGTACTGTCATCAGATTCAGATCACCTCTAAGGTGAAAGCTGATGTGCAGAACATTAGCGGTGAACTGATCGTGTCAGGGGTAATGGTGAAATTATGTTCCGATTTTTCTTTAGTTGAACGATCTAATCTACCCTTGACCTCTCTCTTTCTTCTTTATTGTCCGGTTTCTGTGCGTTTCCGGTTTTCTTTACAGCTGGACAGTGCAACGTCACTCATTCAGGCAGCAAAGAATCTGATGAATGCCGTCGTATACACGGTTAAATATTCGTACGTTGCTTCCACCAAGTACACACGGCAAGGAACCGTATCGGTAAGTGTATTTGTACATATTTAGCTGACGAAGGTTTGGGAGACTCAATAATCAACTCCATAGTATTCGATATATTGTACTTTCGTCGGGTTGCGGAATCCAATCGATTGCGCCATAAGATTAACTCTCATTTCTTTCTTCGTCATTTTTCTGCTTCCCACTTCAAAACTTCGAAACGTTCCCAAAAACATACGTGCTATAATTACGCAACTTGGCATTTGATACGCATATTACCTTAAAACTAAAATCTTCAATTAACGAAACGCATTCCCCACCATGCATTGTGTGCTCCGTCCTTGGATTTATTACTGTTAATGAAATTTACAAAAAAAAAAAAAACCTAGAATTACGTAAGTTCCTTTCATAAGCTCAAGCTCTCTAAATGCATTCGTACAAAAAGTGTTTGTTTTCTGTAATACTGTTTCATTTTATACTAACTGTACATTGAGATTGAACAACATTTTTTATACGGTTTTGATAGTAAAACGTTTGTGATGATGTTTATCATTTGTAATATATTCATCCAATCTTTTTGCTTTCTTGCAAAATCTTTTACTATGTGTCTAGTTGAAATGTATTTAGAAGGAAAAAATCATCAAATCATCTTTTATTGAAGCATTTTCATCCATATCGTTTGCTGTAAAATTAATGCTTTTATCATTCATGCTTACGCTATGATTCATACACTTATTCCAGCATAATTCAACAACAAAAATCATTAGCAAAAACTTAAATAATGGAAACAACACTCTCACACACCAGTTATCTATCTATTTATGTATCATCTTAAACCGTTCGTAAACGCTCGTTCATCCTACAGGAACGTAACATAACTATAAGATCATTAGTGTTTACTGCTAGATATGTGTAATGATAATAGAAATCACATATTTCTTTGTCTACGCTCACAACGCGCTTAGTTATGTTACATGGAGCAGTTTTCAACCGATTTTACCTTATTTTTAACTTGTCTCTTCCACTAGTTATAAAAAAAAAGAAATCTTATAGTTATGTTACGTACTGTATATTGTACTCATTCTGCTAGCACATTTGAATGCAAACAAATATTCCTACGTTTTTTAAAACTCTCGCTCTTTTGGCTCAAATAGACGATGTGCCAATAGTGTCGAGGGAAGTAGTGTCCCTAGTGGTGTGGAGTTTGAATGCTTTTTCACAACCCTGGCTTTACTCTGTTTCCGTTTCTCACAGTCACCGATCGTCGTGTGGAAGATGAAGGCACCAGAAAAGAAGCCACTGGTTCGGCCCGAAAAACCGGAAGAGGTCCGTGCCAAGGTACGACGTGCGTCACAGAAGAAAACACAAAACCCCGTGCATGCGCTTTCGGAATTCCAAAGTCCTACGGATGCTGTTTAAGTTCGTTTAACAACATTCTCCGAATGATAAGAAAAGACAAATGGAGAGCTAGGCAGTTATGTTTGCATTGCTCTGGATTGCCCGTAACGCTAACAATCCACGTATTCGGCGTGCGTGGGGCATGAAGAGTATAGAGGAAACAAAATATGTTAGAGCTAGAACAAAAACATCCCATATTAGTGTGTTTGGTATCAGACACGAAACAACGCACGTTGTTTTATTTTAACGAAATGATCAACAGAATGCGAACTGACGCATTCGAATGGAAGAATCTAAAGCGCGTTTGTTAATCGGTAATCAAAAATTATTCAACGAAAGTATAGCAAGATTGCCACAAATTTTATCGTTTTTTTTTTTAATGACAAGCTCAACATATTCGACTACTTTCAATATGTGCATGAGATATATTTGCACCATTTTGCATGTTATTTATTATTCTATATTTTTTTCCTTCTTTCTGCAATGGCAAGTAAATGCTATGCTAAAATTAAACATTGTATCACAATCCACGGGGATTAAACCATCCTACATCATTCAAAAGAAAGCGCAAAAGACACAAACACACACAGAGTCAATCGGAAAAGATGTGCGAAATCGATCGCTTTTATATTGTTAGTGTATAAGACCGTAATTAAATCAGTATTTTCCATTTCGTTTGCCATCTTTGGTTTTGTCTCCCGTAACGCCGCAAACGAAAATGATAGAATCTGCAACACAGGGAAACGTAATCGAAAGTGGAATGTTGCGTAGCGCAAATGTAAGGCCAAAAATGACTAGGAGTTAAAGGGGAGTTTCGCAGCGAAAACAAATAATCTATAATCATCGAACAAGTGACAAGTCTCTCTCACTCACTATCAGCCGTTCTTGTTTTTCGAGGTCGGTAGAGAAATCGGATAGAGTTGTTGAAGAAGCAGCAGCAAAGCTCAAATAGTAGCAGTTACACGGACCGCCTAGAGGAATTTAACGTTGTATATTGAAGCACTCATCGAACTATCCGTATTTGACCGTGACCTTTCTGAGGTTGTCATTTTAAAGGAAAAAAGAAACAGTTATAACAAGAGTGTACGTTACAGTTTAGCGGGGACCCCGCATTCCCTGTACGAGGCTTCCGGGATGTGAAGCACACAACATGATACTCTCTCTCTCTCTTTCAGCTACCACCAACAACTACCCCAAGAGGTAGACACCAACGTTCCACACACTGTATGTAGCCGCCGCATTTAGCCAGCAGCGCGTTTTAGAGTTTCCATATATAGACGTACACCTTAATGCTATAATATATATATACAGTATATACACTCCTAGAAGGGTATCATAAACTAATAGGGCGACCGGGAGAATTTAAAAAAAACACATACACGTGCACACACACGCGTGAAGACACTTTGATGTAACAGTGGTCGAATATAGGGAAAAGAACACTAGGAACTACAACCGGCAGGAGGCTGTATGTTTGAAAGAGTGTTTGTTTTATGTTGAGATGAGTAGGGAACGATGGACCCAAAACAAACATAATATAAAATGAAACTGTTTACTAACCCTGCAGGGTAAAGGAAGCATCCGGAAGCAGCATGGTGTGTGCGTGTGTGTCTAAGAAATAAAATGTTAGACAAAATTGGGTGGTGATTAGTATAAAGTTTCAAACGAATATCACGTTATTATTGTTGGTATATAGAATTTTAATAGAGCGGGTCGGTGGCCGACGATATAGTGTCTCCGGGTTTCGAACGGACAGGACCGAGGTTCGAATCCCATTCGGGCCGTTCCCCCGTACGCAGGACTGACTATCCTGTTGCGGGTACATTCAAGTCACGGAAGCCAGAAATGGCAGGCAAAAACCTCTCTCGAGGTTGTAAAGCCAGAGAAGAAGAAGCTCCATACAATACTGCCATACTCCAGAATCATAGTGCATAGAGTGAGTCAGGGAATTCCGATGAAAGATATTTTACCATGACCGAATTGACCAGATACGAAGTCGTCGAAATGGAGTTTCGAATCAAGTGTCACTTCCAGATCAATTGGACACCCGTTTATAGTGCAGTTGTGAGACCAGGGCTGGGAGGATTGTACAGATGAAGGTAATTGGAGTCACATTAGGAGGAAAGGGAGTTAATGAGGAGTTGGAGTGTGGAACAATACAAGGTAGGCAAGGATGTGTTAGCGGTGGAGTACCTTAGTTTACACAGTTTAATCTTTTGTCGTTCTTAGGTATATTTTATTTCAGCAGTTTAATTTTTTCAGCTCGTCCATTCGCACGTGACAAATCAAACTCCGTGCCCATAAGTTTCAGTCTTTTATTGCAACACAATTCCTTGTCGAATTCTGTAATTCGTTCGCCCTGATCATGCTGGGCTAGATTTTTGTGACCGGAATTATCCTTATACTCGTATTCGGATATTCGTGACTTGAACCCAAACCGACCATGTTATTAGGCCGTGCAATAACGACTGTGCTGTTACTCCCTTATTAACTGACCAACATATATAATTACTCACTAAAATTTAATTTAACCCTGGACAACCAATAACAATTTCAAAATTATATCTTTTTTTCCTTAACTTCAGTCCGTTTGAGATAATGCCATCGTAGAAAAAATAATTGAAAAACAACTTTTAAAAACTGTACACGTTCACCACTGTAACGGATGGTACTACGTGCGCCCAGCTAGGAAATGAAGCCACAAAGCGATTGAAATCCTTGGTAAAATGTTGGTGATACTCCCAGAAATTCGTCGTTACGCTGATATCCACAACAGGCTCAACCGATTCCGGCTTTCTATCCGCTTCAAGCTCCAGTGAAAATGTCACGCGCTCTCCAGCAAGACCATGAGTAATGAGTATGAAGTACGCCTGATGCCCTCCAGTTTCTAGCTGTGCCGGTACGTCCGGTGTTAGATTCCAGCCGATAAGCGTCACGTTGTGCTTTGGGCGAACGAGTAGAGATGATTGAAAACTTCCGTTGAGGCTAAATGTTAGTTTGACCCTGGAACCAGTTGCAGTGTGGTGCACGTTTTCCCAACCATTCAATGACAGCTGTACCATCTCCGGGGTATGGGGACGGTTTGATTGTGGTGACCAGAGTGAACTAAAACGGATGGCGGAACCGGGTAACGCACAGAAAATTTCCGTCTCACATTCCGGTAGTTCGGTTGGGTTCATTGCATTGGTTCGACCGGCCTTTCCGTATTGAGCTTCGAGCACATCCCGCACCGTACGCTCGTTGTGACGATCCCAGAGACGAAACAGATAACCGGCGTCCTCGGAACGAACCCGTTGCGTGTCGTTGGGGTGAAAAAATTGACGAACCGTATGCTGCACAAGAATACGCTGTACTTTGGGTGCTTCCGTCGGTGAATGGCCAGGTGCAGTATAAGGGAACCCGATCGGGGAAACGGTAGCCAATGTAAGAGCAATCAAAAATAGTGCAAACAGCGTGCAGATTGTACGGTACGGTTTACGCAGCAAATTGACGAGCGGAACAAGGAATGCAGTTGAGAAAATAGTGCACGCCGCCGCAACAGTGCCGATGATGAATTCCGGATTGTTGTTTGCTCCCGATCTACCCGTAATGGGAATGAAGATGTTGGTGAAGATGTGATAAAACTGCGTTGTCCAGAGGAGAGTGACAGTGTGCACGATTAGGTAAATGATGAGCCAATAGCCGGACGGGAACGATTGTAGTTTCAGTACTGTGATCAACACTGTACTGAACAGGGACAGGGTAAGTAGTATCGCGATCACGTAAGCTGACCGGATTCCAAATGCAGTGGCACCTATTGTAATCAGCGACCAAAACAGGGACACACCCGTAATGCGTGCCTGTACCGTCAGCGTTAGAGACAAGACAGTCTGTGAAGCGAACGAAGAAAAATGAATGATTAATTGTAATTTAACGAGATAGCAAAGTTATTTGCGTTCTTACTTTCGCCTTGCTAAACAGCCTGTGAAATTCACGGTGAACGACAAACAGTACCATCATAGATGGTACGCAGTAAAGACCGATCACCAGCCAGCACGATGAGTACCAAGACATCGAGCGATCTACGGCGTAATCTAACGCGAACGCAGTGACGAGATTAATCCCTATTGCCGCACCCGCTCCAACTAACGTAGCCACGAATCCGTGCAATACTTCCAGTGCCATTGAACGCCAGTGACACCAACCGACGATTGCAAGCACGCTCCAGCAGCCAACCAGCAAACCAGCGATTGATATCACTACATTCAGTACCGTACCTTCGATCGCCGGGTACGAGACGAAAAATAGGCTTAAGAAATCAAAAAACACCATGCTTCCCTCGGAATCTTCGATAGTATGGGCCAACTGGTTGCCGTTCGCAAGAAGCCGCACCAGGGAAAGCATATTGTCGCCGGTACGTTGTAAAACCGCTGGTGAAAGGTACTGCACCGAATCGAACCGTGTGTGGTACCGGTATCCGTTGAAGATGTGCGCAAAGTCCAGCCCCGGTATATGGCCAAAGTCGCGGAAGATGCGAAAATCCGTATCGGACGGTATGAGTCCCGATTGGAAGATCTCTTCACCGATCGCCTGACCGAACGAATGCCGGACTGCGCGCGAGTACGCCTCGATCAGCCACGGATGCTGGGGACCGCTTTGGAATAACAGCTCCTTGCCACCGGAACCAGCCGACTCGAGATTGAGAAATGCACGCACTTGCTGTGCCCATCGGTGCCCGGTGATGAAACCATGTGAAGCCTGTAACGGTGTCTCTTCGGCACCGTTAAACAGAAACACGATCGAGTGACGGTAGCGTTCTGGGGCACGGGACAGCACGCGCAGAATTTCCAGCATGACCGCACAACTGCCACAGTCATCGCTTGCACCCGGACTGCTGGCAACGGAATCGAAATGACAGTTCAGCATCAGCGCATGCTGATCGTCAGCACCCGCCAGTTTCACGATCAAGTTCTGCACCCGGCGATACACGCTCGTCATTGGACTGCCGAAAAAATTTATTCCATATTGACCGGATACTATCTGCTTCTCGTACCGCACTTCCTGGGCCGGGTGGCGTGAAGCATTGACGAGGGTAAATTCATGTTCCAGCACTTGTACGGCCTGTTCTTCGTTGGCACGCGAGCCTGTTGTTTTCGGACCGAGTGCATCCAGCCGGGTTAGGCTATCCCATGCACGAGCACCATTGAACGCAAACGGATGCCGGTCAAGATCGGCTTTAGTAAGAGCAGGTGGTAGGTAGAAGAAAGACAGATAACTGCCCGTACCACAGAACGCCACTAACGCCACTAGAAGCAAACCACCGTACCACGGTAAACGGTGTATGTTGGGATCGTAGTTGGATTCCTTCGATTTCATCTTGCGAACTGACGTCGACGAGGACGGTAGCAACTGCTCCATCAAGGGATTTGTTTAACAGTCTTTCTCAGCCTAGTTCCGCTTCTACTACCATTACCCGAAATGTAGTACCGGAAACCAACAGTGCGTTGCAAATTACACGACGAAATGGATTGCACCGCGCTGTATTTAAAAACGATTTGCTTGCAGCCGGTTTGTTTGTTTGGCGGATCCGATTATGACAGATAACAGGGGTAGCTGTTTCAATGTGTGCGTGAACTCTCAATCGCAGTATGCTACCCCGAGCAGTAGGATGTAATCAACAAAACCAAATCTACCAAAAAACTAGTTTAGTTACAGAAAAGGATTTTATTTCAGTTTCATTACCTTCATCTATAAGTAAGTTCTTAATGTCCGAGACACTAAAGTTGACTTTTCAATAGGCAGTTATGTTCACAACAGCTACTGACGGTATAACATGCGCCCAATCTGGGAACTGTTCGATAAGCTTACGGAAATCGTCCGTGTACTTGTTTGCATACTCCCAGTACGTGTTAACCCAGCTCACATCGAACAGCTTCTCGTCAGTGGTCTGTGGTAGAGTCTTTGGATCATACGCAAAATCGAACGTTACCGTCCATGGCGCGTCGTCTGCCAAACCGTACGTTATCAGCACAAAGTGAGCTTGCTGTCCGTTGAATTCGATCGTACCCGGTACAGTCTCCATGAGGCTCCATGCCACGAGCTCGGCACCCGGTTTAGGAGCAATTATTAGCGCTGACTGGACACAGGTCTGGTAACGATGCGTAATGCTAAAACTGTACCGTCGAGTCGTGGCGGATTGCTGTTTCATAGCAACCAGCTCAAAGGTTGGCAAAGTGTCCTTTTCAAGAGCAGGTGCTGGCCCATCAATCCAGTAATTACTGATGATGCAAGAGAATGAGAATATTCGGAATAAAGCGTGACGTTGTATGCATAACCGTTCCTAGGATACTCACTCGAATCGAATCTGATGCCAGATCGAATAAAACGGAACACCGCAAAAGAGCATCGTACGGCAGGTCTCCATTTGCCGCATCGCAACAGCCTCGGATGGTTTGGCAACACCACGAATCACACGCGCCGCATTTCGGTCCATTTCGCGGAACAAAAATCCAGAATTTTGCACCACATTTCCAACGCTACTGGGCGCCACTTGAAGTGTATGCTGATGAAGAATTAAAAAAAAAAACAATAGTTTAAAATTAATTGGTCCATGCATCCTGGCTGAAATTATTGGTAAAGAACCTACAGTAACGTAATGTCTCTGCACCGATGGTTCGGCATTGCTTTCGTCTCGGTACGGAAATCCGACTTGTGTACAGCATGCCAGCAGGAACGCAATCAAAGCGAATACGGTCAAGCGTGCTGTCAGTTCGGAGGTTTGCTTTAGCAATCCAACCAATGGCACCAAGTAGCTGATGCATAGAAGACCTCCACAAGCCACTAGCAAACCGATCAGATACTCAGGATTTATACCGGCGCCCATTCGTCCCGTGATGGGAATGAACAGTTTTAATAGCAGATGATAAAATTTGGTTGCCCAAAGCAGGGTGGGTATCTGGAATGCTAGATGCAGGGCAAGCCAACGTCTTGGCCGTTGCTGATAGCCAAGTACGGATGTAAAGATGGTAGACAATAGCGAGAGCAGCTGAATTACTACGAAGATGTACGCGCTACGGATGTTCGCTAAAGTGAGAGGGATTATCAGCAGTGTCCAGAATAGGTTGACTCCGACGAGCCGCGAACGGACTGTTTGCGTGAGGTTAAGTGCCGACTGCAAGACAATAGAGATGTATGTAGTTATGTTCCTCTGTCCTCCACACAATTCTCACCATGTATTACATGATATGGATTAGGAGCCATATGCTGGAATTATACCAAATATTCCAAATTATCTTACCTTCTTATCACTGAACCAATGATTACACAGACGATGGGCGAAACAGTGCACCAGGATAACGGGGCATCCGTACAGGCCGAGTATAAGATATGGTGTCGAGAACCATGACATGGCACGTCCGGCTGCATCCAACCGGTTGGCAATGGTTAACACCACGACGAGGCTTGCTGCTGTT
Source organism: Anopheles culicifacies (assembly GCA_000473375.1). Taxonomy (NCBI): domain Eukaryota; kingdom Metazoa; phylum Arthropoda; class Insecta; order Diptera; family Culicidae; genus Anopheles; species Anopheles culicifacies. Next base: position 134,330 of record KI422485.1, read on the forward strand.
CCGGAAACTGTACCCAGCAGCCCGACCAAAGTTTGCTGAATGATGTTTCGTTCACCAACACGCCGGACCGCTCGACTGAGTTCCATCAGCGGTAGCACTAACGACAGTACGGCAATCGTAACATTAAGTATTCGACCTGCACTAGCACTGTAGTGCACGAAGAACAAACCCAGCACGTCGAAGAACACGCTGTAACCCTCGGCCAGGTTGGCATCACTGGCGGCACGGTTCAACTCGTCACAATTGGCCAGTTCGCGCGTCAGTGCCAAAATGTTGTCGCCTGTTCGTTGTAATACCGGCAGCGTCAGATAGTCAATGGTATCGTATCGCGTATGGTACCGATATCCATTGATCGTGTGCGCAAAGTCCATTCCGGGCACGTTACCAAAGTCACGAAAGATGCGAAAATCCGTATCGGACGGTATGAGCCCCGATTGGAAAATCTCTTCCGAAACGGTTTGTGCAGCCGGATGCCTAACGGCTCGACCATAAGCCTCAACCAGCCATGGATGCTGTGGGCCGGCTTGGAAGAGTTGCTCCTTGCCACCGGAACCGGCCGATTCGAGGTTCAAGAAGGCTCGCACTTCCTGTGCCCATCGATGATGGCTAACAAACCCGTGCGCTGCCTGTAGGGGCGTCTCTTCGGCACCGTTGAACAGAAACACGATTGCGTGACGGTTGCGTTCGGGGGCACGGGACAATACGCGCAAGATCTCCAACATGACCGCACAGCTGCCACCATCATCGCTCGCACCAGGGCTACTGGCCACCGTATCGTAATGGCAGTTTAGCATCAATGCACCGTGATTGTTTTCTTGTCCAGCTAACCTGACCACAAGGTTCTGTGCGTTCCGGTATACGCTTGTAAGCGGATTGCCCAGAAAAGCGATCGGATATGCACCGGAAATGGTTTGATGGGATGTCTCCACGAGCTGAGCAGCGTGAGCGGTAGCTTTTATCTTTTCCAATTCGCGCCTGATATACTCAGCAGCACCAAGCTCGTTCGCCTGCGAGCCCGTCGGTTTGGGGCCAAAATCATTCAGTATCTGCAGGTTGTCCCAGGCTCGCTCGGCAATAAAAGCGGTCGGATGACGAGTCAAATCGGCCGTCGTCAGTGCTTCCGGTAGGTGAGTGCACAGATAGCTTGAAACGGTACCGCAAAACAACAGCAACACAATACCAAGGATGCCATGCTGAGCTTCCAGCTGATGAAGGTTAGTTTCATCTTCCCGGGGTGGGATTATACGGTGGGAGCTATCCTCTCCTTTCCCTTTCACTTTCGACCGAAGGTTGGTGTTACGGTCGGGCATGTTCACTCCTTTGCCGCTACTTCTAAACGCACTGGAAATCCACGTTCAACTGAAGCAGAAGCGAGTTTCATCTGAGAAACTCTGCGAGATAAATTTGATAGCCGATTGCACATACACGGTGTAGACAGCTATTGTAGCTTATCAGCGGCAACTACCCCCGTCTTGGTCATCGTTATCATACCTACGCTTACGTTGCTTTCCCGTGCATTCCCTCCGCAACTATCACTTGATCTCTTCTATTCCCGTTCGCGCTACACTACGTTCGAGGTTGCCCAATCGTTCGTTCCCGTGCAACGCGACGACGACAATTAAGCTGTTGCTATTGTCGCTGCAAACTTCTACATCTAGCAGTTCCCGTTTACTGAGTGGCACGGTAATGGTTACGGCGGTTCCAACGATGCGCCACTGTACTGTTTGTGTATTGGTCTAAGAATAGCGTCTGCCGGAGGGTTAGAACCGGTCTCGCGTAGCGTGTTTGCTTCCTGAGTTGGAAAACGTATTCCCGGTTCGCTCCGAGATTGTCGATTTGAACTAAATAATTCCAGTTCTTCCAAGTGACACAAATGCATGAATAATGCAAGCGGATTAAGATGCTTCTTTAATGACTGTTTACTATTAAACACATTACATCGAACATTGGTTAGAAGCATACGTTCTTACTCGTGGTGTAAGTTAAGCAAAAGTTCCTAATTAAGATTTTTTAATCTTTAAAGATGTATTTTATTGTATGAACATTGATTTTAAATAGAACTCCTGTTAGGAATTACAAATACTTTATTCATTACTTTAAAACAGAACTGTTTAAGCAAAAGGCAGACATAAAAATGCGTGAGAACATTGAGCGGAATTGACAGCGTTACTTCATCGATTAAGCTCGCATGTGCTACATCGATAGTAGCGCCCTCTATTGATGGGTAAAGGTACCACATTTGAACGATCGCTGCCAAACCGCGGTTTGGTTTTCTATTCACAAGTAACAACCTGATAAATTGGTTGGTTCAGTATGTTTGGTAAGGGTTAATCCAGATAATCGATTGACAATGGTGAACTGAATTAGCGGACGTTTTTTTCCGAGTGGTGATACATCACATACATTATGTTCACCTGGAACAGTTCGTTATCACAATGGGGTTGTTTGAGCTAAGTTTGAATGCTTAAAAACACACGCACACAGCATCGATAAATTCATTTCTACATGGAACACTTACACACTGCTTTACAGACAGTGGAGCGTTGTATTTTTATTCATACTCATGTTATAAGTCGCCATCCATTACACGGTGCAGTTAAATATTTCACAGGTCATCCTGTGCACTTGATTAAAAGAACTATTGCACATGTTTTCGATAACGAATCACACGTCCTGTTCACGGCTGCCACCAGTGACTCACAAAACTTAAGGTTCGTTATCGCTGCGATGAAAAAAAAAAGGAAGCCATCTGTGTGATACCAGAAGCCATGTGTGTACGAGCAAATAACCATTATAATCACACATTGTGAGTTGGATTTAATTCTTGTACCGGTTTCATAATTCGCTTGAAGAGTTCAATACTGGGTCAGGAAAACGATTTATAAAATTAGTACGCTAACAGCTTAAGCGTAGAGCAGCACACTGTTTGCCATTAATCTAATCATTACAATAGCTAGTTTGGTTTTACGGTTGCATCTGTTGACACTGTGCTTGCAGCTGTAGTAGTAACTGTTGGGTCTGGAGTTACTGTCGGTGCAGCTGTCGACGTTAGTGCCAAAAGTCTTGTCACCTCTGCCCGACAATCATCCAAATCGCTTGCATTATTATTGTTTGACACCGCTAGCGCTATCACAGTGATCACGAACGCAAACAAGGCCACACTCAGGAAGGTGACCAGCTTATTGTTCATTATAAGCTCTGGAACGATTTGAAATGGTAAAGATGTAAAAAAAAAAAAAAAAAATCAAAATGTTATCACTGTGTTAGATTTGAAGTCAACGAAAAAGCTTCTCTAACAGGGAGCTTATCCACGTAACCGAGAAAGTATCGCTTAACTTACCACCGAGATTACGCATGATTTCACTGCAGCCCATGATGTACGATTGAAGAAGTTTTGCTGTTCTAACGTATACGTTTGAGGTTACTAGCACGGTTCTCTAGCCACAGTCCACCCTATCCCACACTATCGCCGTGCAGAGCTAACGATATGAGTTCCGAGACTAAGTGAACGTATGGAATGTTTTCTGGCGTAGGTTACACTCACGACTACAGTCGCTTTACTGCAATCTACTGGCCTACAGGTGTACTGCGTGCTATCATGCGCGTTATTCAAACTGATAAGACGTACCCTATCTGCGAACGTAGATAAGTGCGATTTCACTGATCGATCCGGTACGATGAAGTTTAACCTAACTGAAATGTGATTTTTCCTACATCGATACTAAAGTTTAATGCAATCTGATTAGAATCAGGCGCTGTTACCGAACTAACTACCATTCGTAGTGTAATAACATAGGATATAGGTTACACGGTACACCTTGACCTGCTTCCCCAAAGTGCATTCATGTCTTATTAGTCATTTGAAACGTGCAACTGACTATCCGTGTTGAGATTGGCCGAAGAAAAAGGTTCCGGCGTAAAGATAACGCGCGTTCGAGTGACTTTCCGTCGCTTAGACAAACAACCCAATATCTGGCCATTCCTGGTTCATCACTTGAACCATGTTCAAAATTACAAGCATTGCCTAAGTATGTACGGAAAAGATAACTGAAAACAGTACTACGATCAGTTCTTCTTTTCATTAAACATTTACCGTCTAGTTCAATAAACCATTTTGTCAGCACCATTTGATGTGTAATTAATAAACGCACAGCATACGTCGGATATGGGAATTCTAGCCATTATTCTAACTTGGAGCGGCTCGGTGGCCGAGGAGACTGAGGCGCCGGTCTTCGAACGGATAGGACCGAAGTTCGAATCCCATTCGAGCCGTTTCCCCCGTACGCAGGAG